>JANSMH010000093.1:0-87320 GCA_029299595.1 Grosmannia serpens | reverse complement strand
CGCATCCCGTCCGTCTACGGGTCACCAGCCATCACCTTCCATGCCGCGATACGACTCACGGCCGTTGAGCACATCGGACATCATACAACGACCCCCCCCCATCTCACGCCACCGGCCAATTAGCACAGCCACAGAACTCCTGCTTAGCGCAAATCACCCGCCGTAGCGCAAGGCACCAACCAAAGCAATCCGTCACTGATGCATCGGCGAACTCCACCATTCCGTCCCCGACTCCTCTGCTCCTCCAACCCCTGGCCTCCAGCCGGCACGACCCTCATGTTTCTGACCGCCTTCCGCCCCGACTCCCGCATCTCGCCACATCTGTCGCCAACTCACTCCTGCGTGCATCGTCTGCGCGTCGAGCCTCGTCTCTGCAGACCATGAAAACACACGGCCTCCCCAGCCAAAGACGGCCTGGCTGAAGCCAACCCTGCCCCCTCTGACTCTCGGCGCCCCGGTGTGCTGCCTGCCTGTTCCCTGCCCTGCCCAGATCCCTCCCTGCCTACCGGCCACCTGCTGCCCGTCGCTCCCATCCAAACACCGCAGAAATGCCCCCGCGGAGGTCCCACAAGAAATCCAGGGCCGGCTGCCGTCGCTGCAAGTCCCGCAAGATCAAGGTGAGTCCGGCCGGCTGCAACGCCCCCCCCCCCCCCAGACACGTCTGCCGCTGCTGACCACCGTCCAGTGCGATGAGGCCCGTCCGCGCTGCTCCAACTGCGACAAGCACGGCGTCAATTGCGACTTTGAGTTCCCCGAACTCGCCTCCGGCATCTCACCTGACAACTCGCGGAAGCCGTCCGGCGCCCCGTCCGCCCCCCGACCCGCCTCCAGGGCCGCCTCCCGGCTCGCTGCCCGCGCCGCCTCGTCCACGGCCTCGGCCTCCACCATTGGCCCGCCGCCGCCCTCGCCCTCCTACGTCTCGACCTCGCTCACCGCCACCACCCCCTCCACCCCCGCCGGCCGCATCCTCGAGCTCCGCCTCCTCCACCACTTCACCACCGTCACCTTCAAGACCCTGTCCTCGTCCAACGAAAAGGTCCAGACCATCTGGCGCGACTTTGTCCCCCGCGCCGCCTTTGCTGCTGCCTGCGGCTCCGCCGCCTCGGCCTCCAACCACCTGACCGACGGCATCCTGGCCATTGCCGCCCTGCACCTGCGCACCCTCGCCCCCCACGACCGCGAGCTCGTCAGCGCCTCCCACGCCTACATGGCCTCGTCGCTCAGCGAGTACAACCGCCTGCTCAAGCACGGCATCAACCCCACCAACGCCGTCGCCCTCTTCCTCAACGCCGCCCTCATCGCCTTCCAGTCCGCCGCCGCCCGCATCTTCAACAAGGAGGAGCCGCCCATCAGCATTGCCGACGTGGGCGACGCCGCCGCCGGCCTGTCCGCCGCCGGCGCCTGCGGCCGCCCCCACGCCCCCCCGTCCGGCGCCCCCAACAACGCCTCCACCACCGCGGCTGCTGGCAGCCCCGGCGCCTACGGCCTGCCCATGTCCTGGTTCCACGCCTTCCAGGGCGTCAAGACCATCACCGCCGCCTCCTGGCAGTGGCTGCGCAGCAGCGACATTGTCCTCCCCATCATCAACGCCCAGCCCCCGCTGCATCTCGACATAGCCTCCGCCCACGACGGCTTCTTCGGCCACCTGCTCGACGGCCTGGACGAGGAGCTGGCCGACCTGTCCTGCGCCTCTGGCGCCGCCGGCGGCGACGCCGCCTGGGCCTCCAAGTCTGCCTTTTCCTTTGGCCGCAGCTCCTTCGCGCAGAGCACCTCGACCTCCGGCAGCGACTTTGGCGGCTCCGGCGCCGGCCTGGACGACGGCCACGACCGGCCGCAGGTCCTCGAGAGCCCGTCGATGAGCCACCTGGGCGAGCTCATGAACGAGAACCCGTTTGGCGAGGACGACGACGTTGCCCACCGCACCCGCCACGCGTATCAGCACGCCGTGGCCGTCCTGAACTGGGCCCACAGCAGCCCCTACAACGGGGCCTGTCTGGTCTTCCCGGCCACCGTCTCGCGCCACTTTGTCGACCTGCTCGGCAGCCGCTCCTACCGCGCCATCACCATCCTCGCCTGCTTCTTCGCCATGCTCAAGACGCTGGACCGCGTCTGGTGGCTGCAGGGCATGGCGCGCCGCGAGGTGCTGGGCATCGTCTCCATGTTCAGCTCCGACGCCATCCCCATGGACGTCGAGCGCCGCTGGTGGCCGCACGTGCAGTGGGCCGTCCGCGTCGCCCTGTACCACGACGACAACTCGCCGTCCGACTACGTGCCGCCCGACGTCTGGGGCTGCTCGCCGTGCTACGACGCGCCCGAGGACGGCCAGTCGCAGCGGGCCCCCGAGAGCTTTGTGAGCCACATCGACATGATCTCGGGCGCGATCAACGGCGGAGCCTCGGTCGAGTTCAACTACCCCGGCCTGATCTGATCTGATCTGATCTGATCTGATCTGAATCACGTCCGATCCGAGAACCGCGACCGGACCGCATGCAAAAGTGCATATTTGCTTATAGGCGTAGCAGCGTTGGAACTGGCAACTTTTTGGAGGACAGCAGGCATTTTGTTTTACTTTTTTTGGACTGGAAAAAGAGCGGGCGAACAGCGAGAGGGGACGTTGTGCAGGCGGACAGGCGTGCAGGCGGACAGGCGGACAGGCGGACAGGCGGACAGGCGGACAGGCGGACAGGCGAACCAGCGAAATGACTACCACGAGGAGTACACCGGCGTTTGTTCTTGTAGATTGTTTCGTGTACATATAGACGTAGGCGCAAAAAAAAAAAAAAAAAGGAGGCATCCCGTCAACAGACAGTTTTTGATGTGACAAAAAACAGGGACGCAACAACACAAAGAATAATGCAGCGGTGACCGATCCAAAACGCCGAGCTCCACGAACAAGGATATATGCAGGTCCCTTTGTCCCTTTGTCCCTTTGTCCCTCTTTGCTTTTTCTTGACTAGAGTCACCGCTTGGCCTTCTTCGGCGCCTCGTCGGCCTCGGCGACGCCGGCGGCACCGTCGTCGGCGCCATCGCCGCGCGACCGCTTCAGGCCCTTCATCTTCCGGGTCTGCAGCTCGGCCATGTCCTGCTTGCCCAGGTGGATGCGGCCGATCTTGTCGCCCATGCCGTCGGTCTCAATGTTCTTCTTGGTGCGGGCCTCGTTGGTCTTGGGGCGCCGCATGGCCTCCTTGAGCATGGCGCTGTCGGGCTCCTTGAAGCGGCCGAGGCGGAAGTCCATGCGGGGGCCTGGAACTGGTGTTAGCAGGCGAGGGCATGCAGGGGTGCAGGGGTGCAGGGGTGCAGGGGAACAGGAGGTGTTGCGGACCAATCTCCTCGACCTCGATGCGAGGCAGGCGCTGGCCGCTGCGCCTCGTCTGGAGGGCATAGACGCGCATGTGCAGCAGGGGGTTGGCCGAGGGGTCGGCGGGCGTGGCGGCCAGGGCAGCGGCAGCGGCAGCAGCGGCCGCGTTCTTGGGAGCCGGGCCGTTGGCGGCCTCGGCAGCGGCAGCGGCCGCGGCCGCAGCGTCTTCCTCGGCGGTCAGGACGACAATGTGCGAGAGGCCCTCGACGTCGATCTTGTCGGGCGAGCTGTCGCCGCGGAAGAAGTCGGTGAGGATGCTCTTGGCCAGGGCGTACTTGCGGCCGGACTCGGTCAGGGCGGTGGCTCCGGGCTCGGGGCCGGCCTCGTAAAAGGGCGAGCCGGCAAAGAGGACCATGGGACGGGCGCCGACGGGGATGGAGCGGCTCGGGGTGGCGGCGGTGGCGGCGTCAGCGGCGTCGGCGGCGTCGGCGGCACGGCCCGGGCGGCGGTACGTGGTCTCGTCGACGTACAGCTCCAGCATGTCCAGCATGGCGTGGTCAAAGGTGCGGCAGAGCGTCAGGCAGTGGCGGCGCTTCTTGCTGCTGCTGCCAAAGAGCTGCAGGCTGGTGTCGTTCTTGCGCGAGAAGAACTCGAGGCTGGACGGGTCCTCAAACGGGTGCACCGCGTTCTTCTTGGTGAACTTCTTGGCCAGCGGCGCGCGCATGGCGTGCAGATCCGTCAGGCAGTCCTGCACCACCTGCGACGCCGACGTGCCGCGCAGGAAGAGACACGTCTTGGGGTTCTCGTCCGCCTTGGGCGCCCGCTTGTCGAGCGCCCGCTTCGACCGCGCATTGCGGGGGGTGATCTGGCGGAGCATCGTGGCTGGAAGCAGGGGCTGGAAGCAACGTGAGGGATGGAGGTGGATGAGAGCAGCCTGCAACGACAGTGGAAAGGTTTTTTTTTTTTTTTTTTTTTTTTGCTGGACTAGTAATATTCTGCCGGATGCTCTGGTTTTTTTTTGGCGGTCACAACTCTTATCGATAAGGTAGGTTATGCATCTACGGGTCCTGTGTAAGGCTCGGATTATTGCATATGTGCGAGCACGACTTCAAATAGATGACTCCCTCGGGCTGACATCGTCTTGGCCAAGTGGAGCCAAGGCTGGCAGCTCCCCGGACGTCATGGAGGAGTTTTCGCGGCTGGCTAGCATGCCAATCATCGGCTTATCGAGATGGGGCAAACCCTTCCCATCATGCTGGAGACCTGACCGTGGCGCTGGGGTCCTCGGGCTCGGGCTCAAAGTGCCGCGGGATGAGGCCCTCGGCCATGTTGATGGCGCCCTCCATGTCGTTCTTGTTGAAGAGGAAGAGGCCCTGGATGGCGGCCGTGCTGGTGTGTCGTCGGGGGACGGCAGCGTCGGCCTCGGCCTCGATGAGTCCGAGGCTGCGCAGCCGCTGCAGGAAGCGGTCTCTGCCGGCGCCGTCGCGGTCGACGTCGCCGTAGAAGCGATCCCACATGCGGGCGGCCTGGAAGGCCGAGGCCTCGCCGATGCGCACCATCATGTCGACGCGGCCGGGGCGGATGAGGGCCGGGTCGAGGCGGTCGACGTGGTTGGTGGTGAGGAAGGCGATGCGCTCCTCGCCGGCGGCGACGCCGTCGAGGGCGTTGAGCAGGCCGGAAAAGGTGACGGTCGGGCCGCCGTAGCCGTCGGCATCGCGGGCGCGGCGGTTGGCAAAGGCGGCGTCGGCGTCCTCGAGCAGCACGAGACAGCGACGCGGCTGCCGCATCAGCAGCATGGCCAGCTTGTCGTCGGTCATGCCCATCTCGCTGAGGTTGATGACGGCGAGGCCGAGGTCGAGCTCGCCGGCGAGCGCCTGGATAAACGACGTCTTGCCGCTGCCGGGCGGCCCGTAGAGCAGATAGCCGCGCCGGTAGGGGATGCCGCGGTCGACGTACCACTGCTGGCGCGCCAGGAAGTCGCGCACGTCGGCCACGACGCCCTCGGCCACGCCGCGGTCCAGCACCACCGACGCCAGCGGCCGCTTCGTGCGCGGCTCGCCCAGCGGCGCCCAGCCCATGCCCTGCACGCTGAACACGGGCGTGCGGCCCTCGGCCGCCTGGGCCGCCAGCGCGTGCGCCTGCGCAAACACCTCCTCAAACACGTGCCGCTGGGCCCACAGCGCCGTCAGCGTCACCGTCTCGTGCGGCTCGCCCGTCGCCGTGTTGGCCGTGCTCTGCTTCTCGCGCCGCACCGCGATCAACACCCCCGGCCGGTGCTGGATGAGGTGCCGCCCGTAGCCCGGCTGCAGCAGGAACCGTGCCTGCACCGCCCCCTGCCCTGCTGCCCCCCCTGCTGCTCCCCCTGCTGCTGCTCCTGCTGCTCCTGCTGCTCCCTCTCCAGAGCCCGTCGTCGTCTTCGTCGCTGTCGCCACCGACAGGTTGTGGATGCGCGTCAGCCGCGACGCCAGGAAGCCGCCCGCCGGCCGCGGCTCCGACAGCCATGCCAGCACCCACGGGTACGACGGGTCGCGCCGGCTGATCTCCACGTTGACCAGCAGCCGTCGGCGCAGCAGATGCGCTCCCTGGATCACCCCCCGCCGCGCAAACGCGGCCGCCGCTCCCAGTCCCGCCAGCCCGATGCCGCCGGCAAACATCGGGTTGTCAAAGAGCCCGTCCAGGCCGAGCTTCGACGGCCACGGCGTCGTCCCTGTGTCTGGCGCAGGCATCGTGACGGCGTTGCTCAATGCCGGATGCCCCATTTTTGCGCCTGGCGAAAATCGCAAAGCCGCAGCTGCTATTTTCGGCCAGCTGCCCCGTGCCCCGATACAGACATAATATGCCACAATCCACAACACCCACAACAACCTCGTTTTTTGTTTTTGTTCATCCTCTAATACAACTTTACAGCATTATGATACAGCACGAAACCGCCCACAGAACCCCCCTCAGCCGAGCCGCCGCGGCTTCTTGGACCGCGTGCCGCCAAACTTGAGCCGCGTCGCGTCGGCCACCCGCGTGATCTTCCTCCGCAGCAGCCGGCCCTCGCTGCCCAGCAGGATCTTGCTGACGGCCTCGCGGCCGGGCCCAAACCCGCGCAGCGTCACCTCCAGCCGCTGCATCGTCTTGTGCCAGCCGCGCTGGTACAGCCAGTCGCACACGTAGGCCCCCAGCTGGTATGCCGCGTCGTACGACCCGCGCTGCGCCTTGAGAAAGCCCAGGTTGCCGCACGACATGCTCACAATCACGTCGCGGTTCGGCTTCGACACCGTCACGTGCGTGTTGTGCTTGTGGCTGTAGATGCTAAAGTGGTACTCCTCCATGTTGTCGTCCACCTCGCGCTTCATCCGGTTCAGGTCGTCCAGCCCGCCCAGGCTGCCCAGTCCGCTCAGCCCGCCGAGCGCGCTGCCCAGCGCGTTGCTTGTCGCCCGAGCCGACCCCGGGCCCGACCCCGACAGCGACAGCCCGTCGCCGCTCCTGGTCGGCAGCAGGTCTGCCAGGCCCTCCATCAGATTCCGGCTGCTCGCCGGCGCGGTCGGAGAGCTGCCCGCGAGCGCCTTCTCCATCAAGCCCGTCCGCTCCCGCGGCGGCTGCTCTGCCTCCCGCACCGCCGGCGTCCCCGAAAACGCCCGTGCGCCCAGTGCGCCCTGCGCGAGGTGTGGCCGCGCCGAGACCAGAGATGCTGGCACGTGGCCCGCCTGCCGCAACGGCATCGAGAACATTGTCTGGACCAGCCTTCTCGCCAGCAGCCCGGAGCCGCCGGCGACCTTGTCCATGGCTGTCGAGTTGCCACACGCTGCCGGTACTATGGGCCAGGGACTGGTCGTGAAAGAGATGCCGGTCTTGTCGAGGACGTCGCCGTGTCGTCGCTGTCGTCCGTGGTGATGCTCCTTCCACTCGTAATTTCTCTTCTCTTTTTTTTACACACCAGTTTTCCATGAAACGCTCCAGCCGCCGGGCAGCCAATCAGCGCTGGCCCTGGCCTCTCTCTGCCCCGCCTTTCCGACGACCGGCCGCTGCCACCTGCCAGTGGCCAATCCCAGCCCCAGCAAAAATCGTCATACTTTGATTTTTCTCTACAAAAAGAAAATTGCAAAAAATCCGCTTCTCGCAATCCGTCTCCGTTCTGCGTACCGCCCCCCCCCGCCCCCCACCCACCCCCCCCCCCCTCCCCCCCTCCCCACCGTTCCGCCGCCCACCCTCCCTCCCCCCCCCCCCCCCCCCCCCCCCCTCCCACCTCTTCATCTCATCCCAGGGAAGGCGATCGCAGCATCCGCCCTCCCAGCCTGAAAATATGAATTCCCTGCGAATCCCCGCGAGGCACTCCCCCTCTACCGCCGCTCTCTCCCGGACATCTCTCCCCCGCTCCGCCAACAGTCACGGCCGGTCACCAGCATATCGTCGGTTACTGACCTCGCCAGCACGGCTGCGCAGCAGCAGCAGCAGCAACGATGCTCTCCTCAGCTCCTCTCCGTCCTCGGGCTGCGCATCCTTCCCCCTGGCCTCGGCCATACGGCTGCAGCTTCCGGCCCAGTCGCGCGCCTTTCATGCCAGCATGCTGAGACGGCAACAACAGCAACAGCAACAGCAGCAGCAACAGGAGCAACAGAAACAGCCAGCACAAGAAAAGGCAAAGCCGGAAGATTCTCCGACGGGCGCCGCCGACAGCGCTGCCGACGGCGCCGACAAGACAAAGACGAGCAGCGCCGGCGAGGACGAGGCAAAGGACGACAAGGAGAGCAAGGACGACAAGAACGACAAGGACGACAAGGATGACAAGGACAAGAAGAAGAAGGACGAGGAGGAGCTGCCGCCGCCTCCGCCGCACGGCGACAAGACCCCGTGGCAGGTCTTTCTCGAAACCATGCAGTCCGAGTTCAAGCAGTCCAAGGAGTGGAACGAGTCCACAAAGGCCCTGGCCGAGGGCGCCCACCAGTTCACCGAGAGCGAGTCCGTCCAGCGCGCCCGCAAGGCCTACGAGGCCACGTCCGGCGCCGTCTCGTCCACGGCCTCCAACGTCATCAAGACCACCGCCACCGCCGTCGGCAAGGGCGCCTCCTGGACCTGGGACACCCCCGTCATGAAGGGCGTGCGCAAGGGCGCCAACGCCACCGGCGAGGTCCTGGACAAGGCCACCAAGCCCATCCGCGAGACCGAGGCCTTCAAAAACGTAAAGGACGTCATCGACGACGGCAGCAGCTCGCGCTACGGCGGCTGGGTCGACAAGGACGAGCGGCGCCTGCGCCGCGAAAAGTGGCAGCAGGCCAACGGCGGCACCCCCGAGGTCATGGAAGAGAACCCAGAGTATGTTTTTGTTCCCCGTCTCCATCTCCTTCCCTATCTCCTTCCCCATCTCCTTCCCCATCTCCCTCCCCATCCCCCTCCCCATCCCCCCCCCCTTCCGCCCTCTCTGACCATATCCCAGTGCCGGCACAAACGTCACCCTCCACAAGGACGCCGCCTGGAAGGAGGCCTGGCGCGACTTCAAGGACCAGAGCAAGGTCGTCCAGGGCTACTTCAGCATGAAGAACGTCTACAACGAGTCCGAGAACCCGCTCATCTCTACCGCCCGCAGCATCACCGACCGCGTCGCCGGCTTCTTTGCCGAGAACGAGACCGCCATGGTCATCAAGAAGCTGCGCCAGATGGACCCGGCCTTCCAGCTGGAGCCCTTCCTGCGCGAGCTGCGCGAGTACATCCTGCCCGAGGTCCTGGACGCCTACGTCAAGGGCGACATTGCCACCCTCAAGCTCTGGCTGTCCGAGGCCCAGTTCTCCGTCTACGAGGCCCTCACCAAGCAGTACCTGCAGGCCGGCCTCAAGTCCGACGGCCGCATCCTCGACATCCGCCACGTCGACATCCTCAAGGCCCGCATGCTCGAGCCCGGCGAGATCCCCGTCTTCATCATCACCTGCCGCACCCAGGAGGTCCACGTCTACCGCAAGGTCAAGTCCGGCGACCTCGCCGCCGGCATGGAGGACAAGGTCCAGCTCGTCACCTATGCCATTGGCATCACCCGCATGCCCGACGACGTCAACAACCCCGAGACGCGCGGCTGGCGCCTGATCGAGATGCAAAAGAGCGGCCGCGACTACATCTGAGCCGCCCAGCAGACGACCGGCCTCTTATCCGCTCTCGCGTGCGCCTCGGGGCATATCTCGATATCGCTCTACATCCATCATCCTACATCTGTGCCGGGGTTCTCCCACTTCGCCCCGCCCTTCATACCCTCTCTACGAATCCTTATTCTCTATCCTGTTTTAATAGTGTACCATATGTGGCCGAAAGAAGAAGAAAACACAATTCAAAGGCGCGAAGGCAAAGAGCCCAGAACCCAGGAAGAACTGCACCGCTCAGCATGGTTCTGAAACGGGTCCCTCTCTGCCGTTTGTCCGTTTCAGTGGCGTCCCACGCCTTCCCGTATGACTTGGGACTTTTTGTTGGTTTGGGAAATGGGAGCTATAGAAAATGTTTATCAAGGTTGCATGTACGGAGTACATTCTCACAAAAAGTCGATCAAGGGAGGGAAGCTCTATGATGTACGGTACGTTGGAAACGCCACTCTGATATCAGAACAATATAAATGAAGTCAAGAATCATGCAAGAGGACAGGGGTGTGCAATAAGAACCAAACTAAAGCTTGCTGTGGAGAGTTTGCCCCCCCCCCCCAAAAAAAAAAATACTGTCAATAAGATATCTAACATGCCGAATAGAGGGCAAAAAATTATCGCAGATTGCAGGATCTTATGGAGCAGTAGGGGATCGAACCCTAGGCTTCTCGCATGCAAAGCGAGCACTCTACCACTGAGTTACAGCCCCTGATGTTGACGTAATTTGGATCCACTGTGTATTATATACGCTCTGCTGAGCGACACCGAAACCTTGACAAGGCGACAATAAACTCGCAAAAATAAGATGCAGCCTCTTCCATACTCGTATAGTTTCCAGGACTCAAAATATCGATTGGACCATCCGTTAATGGAGTGATCCGTGCTCAAGAAGCAGGCATATCACTACTTTGCGATTTCGCCTGGATTCCACACAATGATATGTGACAAGTCCTTCCTCCCTCCCGTTTACGAGTATATTAGGAGGTGCTCGACAGAAAGGGGGACCTGCCGATTGTGTTACTGCCAAGAATCCGAGAAGGCAGCCTCCGGCCAACCAGCCTCAAGGACACCAGTTCGCAGCATGGGCGCAGGATCTCCTTTCTCTTCCGGCCCCAGGCTTCCGATCCTGTAAGGCAGATGGTTCGCTGTCGTTCCTTAACTGCTAGTCTCCTTTGTTTTCCGACGAAAATGGCGGGCTGGGCCGTAGAGTCGGCGATTGTTTTGTCTCTCCCATTCTAGTTCCCCCCTAATAGTAGGCGAGAAAACCATGGTTCTCTGGGTTACACATGGGCTACAGTATGGAACATGTGCGGCGATGACCGCAGGTGTGTCGACTGCGGTTCCGCACAAAGTTGGCCAGCAACAGCCTCCCACGCGTTTCGAGCGGGAGAAAAAGGGTCGAACAGGGCACTGTCGCAGCCGGGTGCTACAACACGAAAAGAAAATGGACGCAAAACACAAAAGTCGGTGGCGCATGACCCGGCCTTGATGGTTTCAACGACCAGCTTTTGATGGGAAAAGAAAACGCCCCAAATCAACCATAAATCAGATGTTACCGTCGGCTGACGTTTAGCTCACCTCATCACAACTTGGCTCGGCTTCGCTATTGGGAACCCACGAACGGGATAAGTATGGTACTCGTAAATAGTAGGAATGCCGTACGTACGGAGTACGCTACCTACCCTGGTCCGGCTGCTTTCTTGGTCAGGAGCACTACTGGATATGATGTGTCATATATCACATCACTCGTATGCAGAGTATGTATCTTGCCTCTTGCTTATGATTTCCGCATATCTCCGAAACTCCCAGAGCAGGGAGGGGAAAGGCATGCATCGGTCTTGGTAATAGCGTCAGTTGACCTCAGTTCCGACAGTACTCGTACGCTGCTACATCTCGAAGCTGTTCCGATCGTACACCACACTATGTTTCACACCCGAGGGCACGGCATGCAGGCTATATTCGTCTGCCCGTTCCTTTTGCCTTTGCGTTGCGGTATCAGGGTTGAGGTGTGAATGGGTGTGCGTGTAAGCCGGCATGGAGTCAGAGGGAAGGGCGTAACACACTTGGAGGACATACCCGGGCACGCGAAAGAAGAGGCAGCGTTTGGCCATTGCAGGCCGACATCGGTTCATCCTTTGTGTGTGGCGAGTACGAGTACGAGTAAGCAGTTCTGGTTGGACTTACATCAGAAGTCGATATAGGTCTTGGGACGTCTCCAAAACCGGAAAAGAGTCCAGCAGCTGGCGGAACGGTCGACCATCATAAGATCCGAGACGACATAGCACGATACACGTAAGATTCGCACGTATTCGTACACGTCCGAGTACTACTCGTATGTACTCACACAGGAGCTGCAAGCCGCATAGATGTACGAGCACAGGTATGGGTGTGGATCGGTGTCGCTTAACATTCGAGACGCATCTGCATCAGTCTTCGTGTTCAGCTCTGTTGACGCACAATTCCAGCCATATTTTTCCCCTTTCCCAAACGGCCGGAGCGAAAAAGAGAAAGACCACCTTCACCGTCGTCTCGTGCTCGTGCATTGTTGCCACCTGTGTCGAAACTTTGGTGTCGTGCTTCAATTGGGCCCAGATTGGACACGGCCAGTGCATGCGACAGGCAGGGCCTTCCGATCAACACAACCTTCACCGCCAAGGGGGCGGATGTTGTTTGTATTGAACAAGCTGATGTCAAGCACGGCTTCCTGCCATGTCTGTTGGGCAGAGAGAGTTTGCCGCAAGCCGGCCACGGCCACACCGTTTTTCAAAGCGGAGTGGAAATGAGCGCGTCTTTATGTACTCGTGCTGTCTCTTGTCCACCTGACGGTGGGCGAATTCCTTTTTCCATTCGAAAAGATGATACAGGGCGAATAGTCGCTTAGTTGTCGGGAATACTCATATCTTGCATGCAAGACATGACGCTTGGACCCACCTTTAGTAGAGCACGACCTGCCTGAAGGAATCCGCCCTTTGTCCCTGGTTCCCGGCAACGGCCCAGACGAGGCTTTTAAAACAAGGAATGTGCCTGTCCTTCGGCTAAGCTGTTCACGGGACGCACAGTTTTTTTCAACTTTTTTTTTGGATTGGGTTCCAAATGTTCATTTTGTAGGGCTGGGCATGGAGGCAAGAAACGGTGAGCTCGGTAGATTCCAGCTCACACGTGTGAACGTCTTACAGGTAAGAAGAGTGTGCAGCGGGGCCAGGACTGCGTACAGTACATAGTATTTTTGTATTGCACGAAATCTCAATTCATTAATATCGAAGCTTACTGTAGGAAAGAGCGTTGGAGGAAGGGGGGTGTGGCGAACGGTGACGAACTGTGACGACATGTGCGTAGAGCGTTGATTGCCGCGCGCGAGTGCGTTCTCTTTAGGCTATTTCTGTGCAGGGGGCTGTCTTGCAGCGCACAGCGGTGTGATACAATGTATTATCCCACATCTTAAGCTTAGGCGCGAAAGCATCATACCGCATTTTCTCATAGACATAGCCTATCATTCTTCCATCCCGTCCGCCGAGTCCAAGCTGCAAAAGCAGGGGTTTCTCGTCGCACGCCCGCCACCTAAATAAGACACAAAGCTAGAGTGAACTATATACCGCTATGGGTATACCGCTATGGGCAATCGTGGTCATTATTCGACCTCGCTCGGTCTCCGTATGTCGGGCATGATGTTGTCCTAGAGAAATGGCTGGACCCTTGCCCTCAGCAGCCGACTATCGCAACACGAACTTGCTCAGGCTCAGGTCGTGAGCCTTGCTTTGACTAGTGGCTGGGCCCGTGTCCTTTCTCTCACGTCCTGTTTTCTCTCCTGCCCTCTGCCCTCTGGCCCTTCCCTCTTTTTATTTTTCTGTATTCTTTCTGTGTTCCTATTTCCCTCTTCACTTGCCCCAGCGTCCCTTCTTCTACTTCCCTCCTCGCCTATCCCAGTTCCGCTTATCTCTTTGCCCACCTTCCCACTTGTACAGCTAAAGCAATATATTCATTCCTTTCTCCATCTTAGCCTCTTTCTTTAAACTGCAGGTAGTAACGCAACTTTTGCTGTCACCGCTGTCGCCAACTCTCTCCTTCCGGTCCCATCAAGTAAGCTCGGCTATCCCTGACATTGTCACAAGCTCTAACACCGCGACTGCTCCAACTCTTGCAGCTACAGTGTTTCGGAGCTGCAATTATTAGTTCTCTTCCTTCTTAGGACACCGAGAAAGCAGAGACAAACGTCCCGGCCCACAACATATCTCTCTCTTTTCGCCTCAAGCAATTGTTTTCATTTTCTACCCCCCCCCCCCCCCTCCTCCATACCCCCTCTCTTTTGCTTTTCCCAGGGTGGACAAAGGAAGTGAGGCCGTATGGTCTACCGGCATAGGCGACTCTGCTTTTTGTGTCTGTCTTGACTGTCTGTCCGACCTCGGATCGGTGAGGCACCCCCTCCCTTCAAGGGAGTATTATCCTTTCTCGCCGAGGCATATTTCGTCACCTGGCCTTGCTGTGAGTCGTGTTTCGGTAGGGTTGTCCACTAAGCGTCGCTGCGGAAAATTCAGTCCACAGAGAGGTGTTGAGAGAATTGCGGGGAAATAGGCCTTTCTTTCTCTTCGTCGCAGCGGTGACGACCAGGCACGAAGAATCAACACTGCTGTCGTTCCTGTCAGATCAAGGTCGTTGAATCGACTCATATTATCCGTGCGAGGGGGTCGGGTAATAGCTCATAAGCTGTTCCTGGAGACCTGGTTCTCATACTGCTTCCCAACGTCCTCTCTTGCGCGGAACCGCCATTGAGCACGTGTGGCTGTGTCTGGCACATTGTGCCTCCTATGAATAGGTGAAGGGGTCTCCCGACTCCAGAATTAAGGCTTCCTGTCTATCGGCAGTTTTGGAAATCGCCATAATAACTGCAGGCCAAGATCTGGCTTCGTGACTTTGGCCCGCCGATCGTACCGCCTGACTTCTCATCGCTGTCTTCGCTGTTCTAAATTGTCGTTTCCTTCTTGTGTGAGGATCAATGTCTTACGAAGTATCTTTTTTCCTGTCCACGACTTAATATCAGGCAGGGGAGTGTTGCGTGTGTTGCAGCTTCCTTCCGTCCCTGGACAGAGTTGCCCCGTGGCTCCTTCCTCTTGTAAGCTCTTGGGTTCTCTTTTTCATCCTTTGCTCTTACCCTCTGGGTTGACTTAAAGGTTATACCCCCGCTCCATCCCCTTTTCACTGGCTTTCCTCTGCTTCATTCTCGTCTCAGGCTATGGCAATTCTGTCTGGATTCACTCTCATTGCTCGAAATCTCTTTTCCACCACAAAACCTCTTCTCGGTTTACACCTCCGTCTTCTCCTTTAGCTGCTCAACAGTCTTGAGGTCATCGTCCTTGGCACGCCTGCTTTGATAGGCTATAAGTCGCTGACCAATATCAGACTACAAGCGACCCTCGAGAATTATCCAAGACTGACTAAAACTGAGAGTTATTCAAAGACTCTGGAGGTTCGGCATCGATATTTTGTCTATCAGAGGCAGGCTTTCAAATCCAGCATCTCGGAGTTCCCTTTTGTTTATTGTCCACAGGCTGAAAGACAACCGCCTCTTCATGCTCAAACGTCTTGCTTCCACTTCCACCCTTGAAGCCTGCGAATCGGGAAATACACCTGCTCTCTCTCTCATCAACGTACTCAATCCGCCCGCTTCGTCTCTCCAGCAATCTTCCTCGCAGAGACGCCGGCTTGTCTTAGTTAGATTATTGGCCCTGTCTTCGCGTCCGACCATCAGCCCGTGGAACTCTCTCTCCGCCAAGTAGAGAAAAGCCATGGCCGAGCAGGTTGACTCCAGCATGGCCGCCTCGGGACCTCCTCCGTTATACGCAATTCAATCAAAACCTCTAGACACCGCTCTGATGAGTCTACACTACATATATCCAGCCGTCGTCTTTTTCTATTTCATGGGCTCGTCTTCCGTGGCAATCTGCACGCTCTCTGTAAAGAAAGAGCACAGCCGCCGCCGCTTCTTGCTGCCTTTGATGCTCTTCTGCGTCCTGAGCTACCTTGCCCAGATCGCTACCATTGTGGTTCCGTCTGCCATTTACAAAAAATGGCTAGGACAGCAAGATTGTATGATCAGCTTTTTGTCTTGCATCTTGGTGTTTGGAATCCAGCTTGCCAGTCTTTCTGACTCCGAAGAGGTGGTCTGGTATCCCTACATCGGGCCTTATCTGCTAGCTCTCATCTTCGAGCCCGCCTTGGAAATCATCTCGCTGTCTGCGCGCGAACCAGGGGCTCTTACGGCTTCCGAAACTGCACAGCTGTGCGTTGTTGCGTCCCGATATCTTGCTATCACCCTGGTTGTCGCCACATATTTCTCTTCGAGAGAAATTCACAAGGTGAATGGTGCTACTGATTCGGAGCAGCAACCGCTTATCCCAAAGAATAACGACGGCACACCTGTTGAAACTCTGGATGACTCGGCGGGCTCGCGAACGTCCTCCGGTTATGGCTCTACCACAGACAGTAATTCCGCCAGCAGTTCGACGTCAGACGAGGAAGTTGAGTCTAGCAAAACATCAACTACTACGAATAACGGAAATGAGTCAAGCTGGGAGCGCCGCGAGCGCGAGGCACGCGAAGGAATGGAAAAGCGCCTGAAAGAGAACGGAAACTGGCTTGAATATGCAAAGAGGTTTCTTGTGAGTTTGACCACACTTATTCTCGGCGAGATCCGTTCACCAGCTCGCCTGTAATTTGACACGTTTCACAGATCTTCATCCCGTACATCTGGCCTGTCAAAAACCGAGCTCTTCAAACCCGGGCCATTCTCGTCGGTGTTTGTTTGCTTGCCAATAATGTTCTCAACGTTTTGATGCCCCGCCAACTCGGCATCATCATAGATAGTCTCAGCCACGTCAATGATAAGAATCCCTGGGTTCAGGTTATTATATATGCCGGCCTCAAATTCTGTGGATCGGAAGCCGGCCTTTCACTTCTAAGGCAGTGGCTTTGGGTTCCTGTCGAATTCTACTCTTTTGACGCCATGAGTACAGCGGCATATTCTCACGTCCTGAATCTGTCCTCCGATTTCCACGACTCCAAGAGTTCATCTGATATAATGATGGCAATCACCTCTGGTCAAAGTGTTTCCAACCTGTTAGAGTCCATTTGCTTTTCCGCCATTCCTATGTTGATTGACATGTGCATCGCTTTTCTGTACCTGTCGGTTACGTTTGGTCCATACGAGGGATTCATCACCCTAGCAACTGCTATCATCTTTCTCTACATTGCTGGCCGAATGATTTCTGGACTTAAACAGGCGCGCAGGAGCGAGGTCAGCGCCTGGTTCGAGGAGCACTATGTCCGTCAGGCCGGCATCCAAGGATGGTCCACTGTGGCTTCGTTCAACCAAGTGAGCCACGAGGAGCAGCGCTACTCGACTGCCGTAAAGGATCGCGTGGCAAAGTCACAGGCTGTTTACTTTGGCTACTTGATGGCATATGCTTTCCAGTACATCGTCCTTCTTGCTGGGCTCTTGGCCGGTGCCTTCCTTGCGGTTTGGCAGGTCACCTCTGGTCAAGCCACCCCTGGACAGTTCATTATGCTCCTCACCTACTGGACGCAATTGGTCTCTCCTCTTTCGTTCTTTGCAAGCCTAGGAAAAAACATTTCCAGAAACTTCATTCAGGCTGAGTCACTGCTTGAAATCATGAAAACGAAACCGACAATTGTTAGCAAGGAAGATGCTTTGGAGTTGGACTTTGCTGGTGGCGCCGTCGAATTTGACCATGTGTGCTTCTCATACAATGACAAGAAAGGCATTCTCAAAGATATCACCTTCTATGCTCAACCCGGAACGACAATTGCATTTGTCGGTGCTACTGGCGCTGGCAAATCTACCATTCTGAAGCTGCTAGATCGCTTTTATGATGTCAGCGAAGGCTCTATCAAGATCGACGGACAGGACGTTCGTGATGTGGAGCTCTACAGGTTCGTACTGCTGTGCATCATACCAAATCAGTTTCAGCATCTGATCAAACTTAGCCTGCGCTCTCGTATTGGGATCGTTCCCCAGTCTCCAATTCTTTTCAACGACACTGTCATGAACAACGTCCGCTACGCCAACTTACACGCAACAGAGAAAGAAGTGCATGATGCTTGCCGAGCAGCATGCATTCATGATCAAATTCTCGGGTTCAGCGATGGTATGTAGTATTGGTCCCCTACCATAGTCCAGCACTGCTAATGGCTCGGTCAAGGATACGATACGAGAGTCGGAGAGCGAGGAGTAAAGCTGTCTGGCGGTGAGCTACAACGAGTCGCCATTGCACGGGCGATTCTCAAAAATCCATCCATCGTGATGCTTGATGAAGCGACTAGCTCAGTCGACACGGAGACAGAACAAAAGATCCAGGAAGCCTTGCATGCCCTCTGCCACGGCCGCACCACATTTGTTGTTGCGTATGTTCGCGTCCCATTGGAGCGTTTCGATTTCAACAAATAATGTTTGCTGACTCTAGCCACCAAAATAGTCACCGCCTCTCAACTGTTATGAACGCCGACCGAATCATTGTCATCTCAGACGGGAGGATAGTTGAGCAGGGGTGTCATGACGACTTGATCTCAGCGGATGGAAAATACGCAAACCTGTGGTCGAAGCAAGTGTTTGCAAAGTCTAAAGAGAAGGCCAAGACTTCGGCAGACAATACGCTTAAGGTGGCCGAATTTGTCAATGACCTCGATCCCGAAGTCGCCAACTACGAATTGGCCAAGGCCCAAAAGAAACCAGCAGCGGAGACAAAGGCTGAAGCTCAAAGAACGGACAGCTTCCACATGGCCTCAGAACAGGCGCCAGACCGTGTCAAAGGCAAAGATGCCGCTGTTGCTAGCGAAGACAATGGTGGCAGTGGTGCTCAGCTAGAGACCGTGGCCGAGGTAAATACGCCTACAAGGCCCACGAAAGAGGTAAAAAAGATTCTACCAAAGACGCACACTGCCGTGTTTTTCCTCGGCTGTTTCTAATGACCCCTTCTTTGAGGCTTAGGATGCTCGACTGAATCCTGTTGCACCAACGTTTACACCTCGGGCGTACAATTCTGTGGCTCCTTTCAGCACCACTCACATCGCTACCGACTCGGAGTTCACGACGCTGGACCTTTCAGCGCCTGCGATGGAAAGCGACGGCCTCGGCCAGGGAGATGCCTATCGATGTCTTGACGAGGACAGAAACAAGCATAGATCTGAATCTTGTGATGACCCCGACGACTTGGTCCATGCTCTAGATACAGGGTCCTCTACGGCTTCGGGCCATTCGGGATCCAACCGCGAACTATCCGATAGCCTGCAGCGCAGCACGGAGGCCACGGAGGCGGATTTCTCGCCGGAGATGACAGCACCGCAGGCCCCGGAAATCAAGAGACAGGCTGCAGCAAGCAATGTCGCAAACGGGAGTGTGAAGGGCAGACACAAATCCAACAGGGTCAGGTAGGGCCGCCCTCGGTACTCCCGACGGGTACAATCCAAGAGCGAGCCAGCGGCAGGCAAGGAGAACGGTGTTTGACGAAACAACGGACGGGAAAAAAAACCAGACGGGCACCAGCGGAAAGGACTTTTAGTATCTGCTACTACGAGGGCGACGGGCTTTTAGATTTTTGGAAGGCAAGGTTTAAAAAAGTTGGGGATTCCGGGTGTTTTCGTGTTTAGCCGGTGCGGATTCGTTGATGTAGATTTTTTGTGATGGTGGTTCGAGGGCTTCCTCGCAGGGTCGGTCTGCATATTCTTCATCTCTTTTGCCGCTGGCATGTATTTTGTTGCAGACATGCATTTATTTTCAGACTGCGGTGTCGGGAGGGCATCCGCAAGGGGAAGAGGAAATACGGAGATATGAATAAACAGGATTATGCTTGAAACAGAAGACAACTGGGGAGTTGCGGGGTCGGGCAGGGCTTATCGGGTTATCGGTGATACCAACCGACGGAGGTTTACGGCGGACAACTGGATGACTGGTAATATGCGTTCGGGCTAGGTGGCTTGGAAGCAAAAATCTGCAGGCGCACCAGATCCTGTGGAATTGCCAGCAAACTCGACGGCCGACTCTTGTGAACGAGATGGCAAGCAGACAGCGGATCGTGCAGATGGCACGCAGCAGTGGGCGGATGGCTGGCAGCAATGGGCGGACGATGGGCAGCAGCGGTTGTGGTGGGCGACGATATGCGTCTGGCAAGGGTCTGGCGGAGGGGGGGGACTCGCTACGCAAGACGGCGCTCTACGACCTGCACGTGGCCAATGGGGCCAAGATGGTGCCGTTTGCGGGCTTCTGGATGCCGGTGCAGTACAGCGGGCTGTCGGTCAGCGGGTCGCACACGTTTACGCGGACAAAGGCGTCGCTGTTTGACGTGGGCCACATGGTGCAGCGCCATCTGCGCGGCAGCGGGGCGGCCGGGTTTCTGGAGAGGCTGACGCCGTCGGGGATCTCGGCGCTGGAGACGCACCGCAGCACGCTCAGCACGCTGCTGTGGGAGCACGACGGGGGGATCGTGGACGACACGGTGATCACGCGGCTGGGGCCGGACGCCTTTTACGTGGTGACGAACGCGGGGTGCCGGGAGAAGGACGACGCGTATCTGGGGCGGTGGCTGGCGGACGAGGGGCTGCGGGCGAGCCTGGCAGGGCCGGTGCACCACGAGGAGCTGGTGGACTGGGGGCTGGTGGCGCTGCAGGGGCCGCTGGCCAAGACGATCCTGGCCGAGGTGCTGGCGGACGGCGAGGGCGCGACGCTGGCGGGGCTGCTGTTTGGCGGATCGTGGTACGGGCGGCTGCAGCTGCGGCTGCGGGCGGGCTCGAGCAGCGCGGCTGAGCTGTCGAGCCCGCTGCTGATCAGCCGAGGGGGCTACACGGGCGAGGACGGCTTTGAGATCTCGATCCCGCCGTCGGAGACGGTGGCGGTGACCGAGGCGCTGCTGGCGGCCGGCGGGCCGGAGCGGCTGCAGCTGGCCGGCCTGGGCGCGCGCGACAGCCTGCGGCTCGAGGCCGGCATGTGTCTGTACGGCCACGACCTGGACGACACGGTCACGCCGGTCGAGGCCGGCCTGTCGTGGATCATCCCCAAGGCGCGGCGCGGCAGCGGCAGCGGCAGCGGCAGCAGCGAGTCCTTCCACGGCGCCGCCACCATCCTCGACCAGCTCAAGCCGCGCAGCCAGGGCGGCCGCGGCGTGACGCGGCGTCGCGTCGGCCTGCTCGTCGAGGGCGCGCCCGCGCGCGAGGGCGCCGAGATTGTCAACGCGGCCGGTGACGTCATCGGCCGCGTCACCAGCGGCTGTCCCAGCCCGACCCTCGGCCGCAACATTGCCATGGGCTACATCAGGGACGGCCTGCACAAGAGCGGCACCGCCGTCGGCGTCATCGTGCGCGGCCGCACCCGGCCCGCCGTCGTGACCAAGATGCCGTTTGTGCCGACAAAGTACTGGAAGGGCGGCGAGTGATGGCGGGGACCTCTGGGCGGAACGCAGACATGGCGGACGCGTCTTCAACGACGTGGAAGGGGCGACACAGACATGGACGGTCCCCCAAAAGAAGTAGCCGGGAGAACTTGCTTAGTCACCAAACCCGTGCGGCTCAAAAGACCTGGTCCCGCCTTGCCGTCTATTCTCACCGACGCCCGCGCTCTAAAACTCCGTCTAAACAAAAGCTGATGCAATACCAACCACGCCAGTGAGGTCCTGGCCATGCTCGACGCCCATAAATGCTGCATAATCAAAGCCCCCTCCCTTCCGATGCTCCTCCCTCTACGTCCCGACCTTCTCCAGCTCGTCGCTCTCGACCGTAGTCACAAAGGCGTGTCGCAAGAACCGCAGCCAGACTCTCTTCTGCGCCTTCTTGCCCTGCTGCTCAACCTCTCCTGTCGCCGCTGCCGCCGCCGTCCCCTTCTTCCGGCCCGCCTGCCCGCCCATCCGGTACGCCGTCTCGAGGAAGCTACGCACCGTCAGGTCCGACTGCCCGTACACCTTGTCCTTGAACGTGCTGTATTCCACCTCGAACTTGAACTTGTGCGGCCGCGCCGGCTTCGTCCGCGCGTCCTTGTCGCTGTGCTTGCCCTTGCGCCACCGCCTGTCCGCCACCACGTCGTCCGTGTCGTCCGTGTCGTCCGTGTCGTCCGCCTGCGGCGCCGGCACAATGTCGTTGTTGATCCGCGTCAGGTTGGCGTAGTACTGCGTGTAGCCGAGCAGCGTCAGCGGCTGCACCGAGTACGCCGGCCCCATGGCTGCCGTCTTGGCTGGGCCCTTGGGCATCGTCAGGTTCGGGTCCTTCTTCCCGTCCCTGTCTCGGCCCTTCCGGCCCTTCCGGCCCTTCTTCTTCCTGTCCTTCTTGCCCTTGCCCCTCGTCTTCTTGCCGGCCGCGTCAAATACACCCCCGTCGTCCGGAAGCACTGGCACGTGACCTGCCCCCTCCGTCCACACCGGCGCCTCCTCCAGTCCGCTGATGTTGTACTCCACGATCCGCAGCGTCGGCAGATAGTTGGGCACTATGCTGGGGCTCACGAGCGTCACCTGGTACCGCTCGCCCCATTTGCGCGAGAGCTTCGGCCCTCTGCTCTTCTTGCCTCCCTTGCTCTTGTCTGCATCCACCTCGTCTTCTTCTTCTCCGTCCTCTTCGTCTTCCTCCTCTGCCGTCGTCTCATCCCCCAGCCCCGACGGCTTCGGCAGCTTCGACCACCCGCTGCGCAGCTCCTGCAGATAGTCGACTGCCGAGCTGGTCGCCATCTCGTCCTCCATCGCCGTGCGCACCGACACAGGCTGCTCGGCCACGTCTGCCACGCCATCGTCGCCGCCTTCGTCCTCGCCCTCGCCTTCGCCTTCGCCCTCGCCCTCATCACCGTCCCCGCCATTCTCGTCGTCCTCGTCCACAACCCCGAGGAGCTCGTAGTTGATCTCGTCCGTGTCCTGCACCAGAAAGTGGTCGATGTTCATGTGCCCGTAAAAGGCGCCCACAACAACGTCGCGGTACTGCCGCAGCCACAGCGTGTACTTTTGCCAGCACGTCTCGTCCCACAGCTGCTTGCTGCCTGTGCGCGCTGGCGGCACGTGACCCATCAGGATCGCCTTGACGCCGCGCTCCCGCATAAACTGCAGCTGCACCCGCAGCCACTCGAGCTGCTTGTACCCGGGCTCCGACGGGCTCACGCAGTCGTCCACAGCCGCGTTGCGGTCGAAAAAGTAGAGCGTGTTGAGGCTGAACACTGCCAGCCGGTTGGGGATCACCTCCACGTAGAACCACCCGCCAAACTCAAACGCGTGCCGCTGCTCCTCCGGAATGAACCGCTGCCAGATGTCGGCATACTGCTTGAGCCACTTGTTGGGCCCCGGCACGAGCACGTTGTGTGGGAGGATGTCGTTGTTGCCGAGCGTCGGCACCACCGGCACCGACAGCCCCCGTCCGCCCGGGTCGTCGAGCAGGCCGATAAACTTGTCCGCCAGAAACCGGTTCGACCCGATCACCTGTGCCGCCGACCGGGGGATGTGCTCGTCGCTGTCGTGCCGCGCCGTGTCGCCCGTCCAGATCACAAAGTCAATGTCGTCGCGCACGTGCTCCGCGATCCAGTCAAACGTCGCATTGATGAGCGAGTACGGCGTGTCGCAGTCCGACGTCTCGGCTCCATACGTGCCGGCCACGCCCTTGCCGCGGTGGCAGGCCGCCGTCTCGGCCGTCGACGAGTGCAGCTTGTAGAACTCGTCGGGGTGGAAGTCTGGCACACGCGTTGCGAACACGTCAGCCTTGAGGACAGTGGACATGGGGACGATTGGGGAGAGGGAGAGGGTGGAGGGAGGAGGGGGGGGGGGGTGGAAGAGACGAACCAGTAATGTGAAGGAACTTGCCGTGCAGTCGTCGGGCAGTCGTCTCGACCGCGTCTCCCAAAACGTGCTGAGACTGGGGCCCGTCCGTCTGCACCTGACGAGGCCGGGACGCCTCACGCGCAACCGGGCTGCCCATGCTCTGGCTGCATAGCAGCGTCAGCAGCAGCCAGGACCGAAGCGAGGGGCCTGTCGAACACGACATGTCCAAGGGTGGCTGGATCAAGAAAATGCCGTCGGTTGTGTCCTGGACAGATGCCGCATAGCCCACTGTTTGTCTCCTTGTTTCCTTCTTTTGCTCTGCCTCGTTTCAGTGCCGAGGAACAGGCGACCTTCGCGTGTGCGTATTCCTGCCGCTGCTTCCCCAGCGCGCTCTCCTCTGTCCGCGCTCTGCTGGGTGAAAAAGAGCTGGTCAGTTCCGGGGGGGGCCACCAGCTGAGGTTCCCAGTAATACTAGGCGGCACGTGCTGCTAGGTCGAACGCGACGAAGAAGGCGCTATCCGTTTCGGGCAATGCTCGAATCTCGCGGCCGTCAACTCGAGATTTGAAGCGGATGACAGCAGCACAGGCAATATTCAACCGGCTCTCGGGGAAAACAACAGAGGGAGACTGTTTCGACGCTGTTGGACTCTGCTCCTATTTCAAAGAGCCCAGTCCCACCTTCCAGGCCTTTTGTCTCCCACCCTATCGGGCCACACGCGCAATCTCTCTCATCCCCATACTTTGTACAGATGCGTGTGCCAGTTGATCCTCGATCCTCCACCCGGCCTTGATGTGTTGCAAGACACCTCTACTCCTGCCAAGTTCGTATGGATGCCTCACGCCCAGTCATTTTGCCCACCTGCTCCATCTCGCCGCTGTGGCGATTTGCGACATATAAGTGGGGACGCTCCCAATCCTGCCAATAAGCGCCCGGCACACTCCCACGTGTGGCCATGTTCTCGCAGCCGTGGCTGTCCGTTTCCCAAAGAAACGACCGAATTATAAGACAGAGTCATGCCCACCAACCCCCCCTGTTCGCCTTGAAGGCGTCAGCTGTGGCTAGCCGTCTCAGCTGCCCAGAGATGAGCCGCATGCGAGCGCTCACATGACATCATCACACAACCAGCCCTCTGTCTGTGTTGCCCTGCTCCTTGCTTCGGCGTACTGGAGGCATATTCTGACCCGAGTCTGCCAATTCTCGCCGTCTGCTGCGGCATCATCCTCCGTGCCCTATCCGCTTCTACGGGCATGCTACACGGTGGTTACGACGATGAAGCACGACAGTGCCACCTGCCCTACTGACGATCATGTCGAACCCTGAGGGTTCGGGTGGCGCGGACATGCGACCAAGTGGGACCCTGGAGTACTCGTGCTAAGCATCTTGAGAGCCGACTGCCGTTTCTGTGCTCTTGCGAGTATCCATACTCCGTACATCGACTGGTCTCGTGTGTCGTCTGCCCCGCTGCTTTATCGTCGTCGGTCCACGAGTGGATGCAGATGGCCGCCAAAATATACAAAGTCATAATAGCGTGGTGGATAATTGTGTCCAACAGCTCGTACGAAACTATCTAATGTCTGTGGCGTAAAAACAGCCACACTATAATAATGCATGAGTCAGCAATGCGTGGTATCCACTCCGAAAAACAATAACTCGGCAAGCGATTTTTTTTCCCACAACAATTTTTCCTTCTTCTTCTCTTCATGCAACGTCGCGCTTTCTGAAATAACCCGTATTATACTCGTTGCCTATTATCAAAGCGCGGTTGCTAGATGGAATATATCAGTCCGCTCGTTTGAGGGAATACAGAACAAGGCTTGTTTATCCTGCCTTGTAGGGATGTGTTCCTATGGTTTTTTTGCGGATACATTTCTTCGTCCTCAGCAGACAGCTGGACGGAACGAGACTCATGCGATTTGTTTGTAATTAGGCCGCTCGTGTCGGCTGGTATTCTGTTCCGATAGTCTGTCTCATGACCGGCCGCAATGGCCGCCTTTCATTCTCTCCAATCAGCACCAGGTGCGAGATATTCTACAATTCGTCGCAGCCGCCGTGTGCGCCGTCAGTTATC
Organism: Grosmannia serpens; assembly: GCA_029299595.1. NCBI lineage: Eukaryota > Fungi > Ascomycota > Sordariomycetes > Ophiostomatales > Ophiostomataceae > Grosmannia > Grosmannia serpens. Next base: position 62,062 of record JANSMH010000093.1, on the reverse strand, counting down.
AGGAGAGAAGCCGGATCACATTTGAGGCTATTCCCGCACCTGGGCGCATGTCTCATTGGTCGGCCAGCCGCCCGCATTCCTGAGCATGTGCACACTAAAAGAGTGCCCGGTCGGCTCCGTACCAGACAGCGAGACAACCGGCAGCAGTGGAATGTATACTACGGCAATATAGAGTCTCTGAACGTGGTCAAAGAATGGATCGCTGTCCATCAACAACGAGGATAATGACCCATACTCATGACATGTCATACCAAGTTCCAACGATGTTGACACCATTTACTGGCTTCTGTAGGCTGTAGATCGCCAGTAGTCGGTGAAGCAGTAGCCGGCTGAGGCCAGACATACATGCAAGATGCTCGGGGATTTCAATACTCAAACAGAAACGTAAGACTCGGGTCAATAGTTTGGTATAATCACGAAACAGTCTCGGCTACTGTTGCCGTTGTCAAATTTGCGTCAAGCAAAATTGAGATACATCAACCGAAAGAGAAAATGTAAGATACATGCAAGAAAGAGGGTGTAAGAAACGAAAGAAAAGTAGCCCCTTCAGGGAATAGAATCTGCCCACACGGAATATGTCGTGAAATGAGACAGAACAAGTGCAAACGCCGTAAAGATGTCTTCCCACCATCTTCTCCCTTCCCATTGTCGTGAAATGTCCAGCCCTTTATCCCTGAGCCGGAAGATGATTCCGTACCCTGCCCCACCCGTATCATGATTAAAAGCAAATGTGAACCCTACAGTCCGAGCTGCAGCAACAAGAAGTACCGATATGTACAGTGACAAAGCAAAATGTAGAAGCCTGTTGTCGTAGAGGTAGGACAGCTCTCAATGAGGCGTCCTAGATCCACATGGCAGTAGCTGGCCGGGAATCGGCCAAAAAGTTTGCCACAAGACTATGGATTTCGCATAGGTAATCCTCGGCACTGAATTTCTTGTATCCCAGGCGGACGAGCTCGCGTTCCTCTTCGGCAATGATAGGGTCAACCGGTGCAGGGGCGGCACCGGCCGCCGGCTCAGGAGCCTTCTCCATTCCGAACTCCTCGACAAGCTCGGATACCTTGGCCAATTCGTGGCCGAAGGGGTTGGATTCCGAGTAATCCTTTTTGTGTGACATGGGGGGCGACGGGGCCGTAACGTAGGGCACAGCGGAAAAGACCGACGTTGACGGTGTCGCGGCGTGAAGAGAAGACGGCTTGGCCTGGTGGGATACCGTCGATGCTCGTGACATGGAAGCCATGCTGGTACTTGTTGAGGTGGACGACGAGCGCGAGAAGCTGAAGCTAGCCTTTGAAGACAGAGATAGCGATCGAGACGACTGCTCCGACATGCGCGAGACAGACCGGTGGCGCGCCAGCCCGTCGTATGACTTCTTTGTGTGGGAAGGGGCGCGTCGTGGAATGATCGGCGCCGCAGGTGCTGGTAAGGCTGCCGTGGACTCCGGAACAGCAGCGGTGACCGAGACTCCAGCGACAGCTGTGGCTATCGTCGCCGACTGCGGTGGTGTGAAGTAGCAGGACAGATGGTTTGGCTCAGGCGACGTGCATCGCACGTCCTCCGGGAAGGACGTCTCAGGGCTGGTGGGCGGCGTCGAAGCCGGCGTAGAGACAGACCCCGATTCGTCGTCCGACGTCTTGCTCGACGACGATACAGCCCTCAACGGCGCCGGCTTTGCCACCTGGCGATAAATATCCGGAGCGTTGTAAGAAAGCATGTTGGTCGTGTGGGTGAGCTTGACCGGAGCCGAGATCTTGTGGCGGATGGAGCCGCTGCTGAAAACCTTGATGGTTTTGCTGCGCTGCGGCAGGCTGTCGGAACTGCTGTTGCTCTTGCTGCTATCTCTCAGGTCGAGAGTCTGGCGCACGCGGCGGGTAGTGAACGCCCGAGCAAGGGACATCTTGGAGGGTGATTTATCCATGATGAGAAAGTGAGGAAGAGTAGAAAGTCAGAAGGAGAGAAAAAATGCTCCGCTGGGGAGCAAAAAGAAGAAGAGAAAAAAAACCCCAAGGGAGCCGAAAAGAAAGCTCCTTTGGAGAGGGGCTTGGAAGCCGGCCAGACGAAAGAGGAACTGAAAACCAGAAGTGATTCACAACCAGCTGCAAGACGCAGAGATCGACACCGCTCAGTGGGACGAGACGGGCTTAGTCGGGGTTGCGCAAGACCGAGTTCGAGAGAGACAGGCTTTTTTGCTCTCGCGGTGCGCCCTTAATGTGTTTCCACAAAAATGGCAGACAGTGGAGGATGAGAAGCGAGGAATGAAAGAGGTCGACGGGATAATAAAGCAGTGGCGGTTGTTTGACAGAACCTGGGATGCTAAAACGCCGTGATTGGCCAAGAGCGTTTTACAGAACGGTAAAATGCTTGGACCCCTCCTTCGACCGATTGGGGAAGGTGCCGGCGGCTGGATGGACGCCTTTTAGGCTTTTTTGGGCAGGAGAGATGTGGGCTCTAGCCACAGAGAGAGGCCTCTGGAGACCTTATGATGCGGCCGCGCGCCAGAGGGTAACAGTGAACTGTTTCGGCCCAACGAGCGACGATAGCGACGGTGGGTCAGAAGCGTGGCAGTGGGAAACAAGGGCCCCAAGAGAAGGAACGCGTGGATACTCTGGCTGGATAGATCGCCAGCTTGGAGGGATTTTGTGGAAGAAGTTCCAGTGGACGACTGTCGCTGGCGCGGCAGAAGAGAGAGAAGAGAGAGACGGAGCGAAGAGATATTCGAGATAGCGATGGAGAATGAGCGTATGGCTGCGATGTTTTTTTTTTTCCGTTCTTTTCGTTTAATATTTTTGATCGACTTGAACGTCGGATGTCTGATTCGTTTAAGCGAAATTCTGGGTAACGGAATCGCGCCTGCGATTAAGAGAAAGACTAATAAGAGAATGAGAGACTGTGACTAGCACCGAAGAGGTGGGTTTGGAAGGAGAGAAAGAGACTTGATAAGAAAGCCTTGAACGAAGAGAAGGGAAAGGGAAAAGAGGGGAAGGGAGAGAAGAGGGAAAAAGAGAGAAGGAGGATGCGATGCGACGGTCGTTGTGACTGGGAGATATTCGCATATGAATCAAGGGCTGGCTTCCGGTCGCTGTCCCTTCAGCCAACACACGCCGGTCGCAGGGTTTGAGTACGTCCTTTGTTGTTTCTCACTCGCATGTTTCTTTTTCGGTCTTTCTTTTTTCTTCGCCCCTGGCCCGACGGTAGGGAGTAGTACGTGGCCTCCGAAACATTTTATTGGCTGACAGAGCATGCGCTACTTAAGAAACAGGACGGATTCAGGGGAATGGTCCGCTAAGCAAGCAACATTTGACGCTACCACTTAGTGAGAAAGACTTTTCCGCTAGTGCCTGGCCCTGTCTCCTTTTTCCCCGTAATTCCTTTTTCTCCCTCTGTTGGTTTTGGTCTGGCCGAGAGGTCTTTGCCACTGATGCACAACCCAACCTCGAAACATCTGCCCTCCGCGTGCTCCGGGCTCGCCATCCGCCATCCTCACACGGCGTGCGCAGTGATGCCGTGCTACTCGTGAGATACGACATCGGGGGGGTCTCTCCTACCTCCCCGTCGAGATTGTCCACATGGATGGACGCGAGAGCCTACTACTATGTACGAGCAAAGATACATGCCGTGTACTGCATACTGCCTACGAGTACTATGCAGTAAACTCTTATTGCACGGAGCACAGCCCGCGGCGGTTCAGGCGCAGGGGGTTGTTTCTCCCCCCGCCCTGCGCCAGGCACCTTTATTGATAGGTTCTGGTTCAAAGTTGCTGCAGCTCTGCCTCGAGAGAGTGGAGCGGCCCCGGAGAAGGCTATCTATCGCAATGCCATGTATTCCCCTCAAGGCAATGCATGCAGCTGCTGCTGCAAGGGCGTGCGCTGGCAAGCCGTCTCCACGCCATCTGTCCCTGAGCTGACGTGTGCCGCCCTGACAGCACAGACGAGCACCAGTTGGCATTGCATCTTTTATCCCGTTCTCCTCCGTCTCCTACTTTCTCTTACGAGCCGTGCAGGACAGCTCATGCATCGAATAGTCTCCGTTGACAACGGACTATGCTGCGGAGCGAACACGTTGGACAATGGGGTGCGGCGCCTCACCTTCCTGGGCTATTCCAAACAGAGCAAGGCCGGGAGCAACAGCCGTCCTGGCACAAAAAGAAACTCCGAATCCTGGGATAGACGCCCCCACCAATGGCGACGATCACAGCCCCTAAGTGGTTGCAGGCCGTCCTTGTTCCTGCAGGTGAAACGACTGCCCCTGTGACGGCTACGGCCGCCTATTGGCCGTCAGTTCGAAACTTCGTTTCACTTTGCAGAGCCACGCAACGAGTGGGACAGAACACAAACCGTCTAGCAGGCGCCGAAAAAGGGGGCGAGGGGGCGTCGCTGCCTTGTCGAGTGCACGGTGTTTCAAGACGGAGGCGTATCTTTGGTGCCGACTTCCTCTGAGAGCCAAAGGTCGGATGATGCCCAGCTGGATAGCATGATAACTCGTGTGGGATGGATGGGCCATGGATTAATTAACAGGCGCTTCGGAGTACGGGGCCGGACACATGGATATGAGCGATAAGCCCTCAGCTTCTGATGGACCCAACAGAGGCTTCAGACCCGCCCCCGGCTTCAAGAGGCATGGAGATGGTGGTATTGGTAACGGCCAGCCGCACAGACTGCTGGTCATGCCATCCCTACTCGTATATCGTCACATCAACGATCGGACGGCATCGGACAGCACGCAAATCAGTCCAATCTTCCTGCTTACTTTACGGGGCAGCTGAGAGAAGCTTGCCGTCCCGGAACCGCTTTCTGGGTTGTCTAATATTATTTGTGTTTACCTGGTCCAATCGCCACGTTCGTCTCTGCGCTACCTCAGCCGCTTTCTGTCACGGTCCGGCGGAAATGCCACCAATAGCTCACTGCACGAAACTAGCTCCTGCATAGCCAAAGCAGAACCCGTCGTGAGAAAGTCTTGTCCGAATACCTGCAGATGGCCGTGGGCGCGTCATTGGCATCTACTGTGAGACAACGTCTGCCAGCTCCGCTTCCCGAAACAGCATGGCTTCCAGCGAGCCATACCCCTAGTCCTCAGCCATGGAATCGTCTTCGTCCTCGCCGCCAACCGCAGCGCCACCCTCGTCGCCCTCCTCGTCGTCCTCCCCGTCCGAGCTCTCGCTGCTCTCGTCATCCTCGACCCCCACCAGCCGGTCCTCCACCTCGCCTGCGTCAGGCATGTTTGGCAGCTTCGCGGCGAACGCCCGGCGCACAGCCGCGTTGGTGCTCGTGTCCCACACCGTCAGCGTGCCCTTGCTGCCGGCCACAGATAGCCGGAAGGCCACCTCAGGGTCCGGTGCAAAGTTGGACGAGAACACCTTTCCGACGTCGAGGTTGCGCGACACCACCATCGTCGGCCCCGAGGCCTGGATGTTCCACAGCTTGACCGTCCGGTCCCCAGAGCCCGTGGCCATGAAGCCGGGGATCACCGTGTTGATGTCAAACGAGGACACCGACTCGTCATGTGCCTGCAGCGTCCACACCGCCTTGGTGGCCACCGGGTCGGCCGGCGCCATGCGCACGTCGTGGTAGTGCACCATGCCGTTCTCCGTCGACACGAAGAAGAAGTTGGGGTCGTGCGGGTCCCACCGCACGTTCTCCACGTCGCTCTCGACGCCCCATCGCGGCCGCGTCGCCTCCGGCGCCCGCATATCCGCCGCCACCACCGTGCGATCGTAGCTGCCGCTCAGCAGCACCGTCGACTCCACCGCATGCCATGCCAGCGAGCATACCTTGTCAGTGTGGTACGTGTACGACTTGGCGCACGACACCGTGTTGAGGTCCCAGAGCTTGACCGTCTTGTCCGCCGACGCCGACGCCAGCAGGTTGCGGTGCTTGCGGTTCGCCGCCAGCGACAACACTGCGTCCACGTGATACTCGTCGTTGGCCTTCTTGGCCTTCTTCGACTTCTTCTTCTTCTTCTTCTCCCCACTGTCGCCGCCGTTTCCCCGTTGCCCCAGGATGGCATTGGGATACATGCAGTCCACCGTGTCGAGGTCCCAGATCTCAATGTCCGGGTCCATTGACCCGATGGCCACAAAGTTGGCCGCCTTGTCCGCCCCGACGCCCGGCTTGCCCACAGCGAGGTCGAGCCACTCAACACACAGAGGAATCGCCGGCAACATGATGTCGTGGTGCACGTAGAGATTGTCTGCCCCGTCCTCGTAGACATATACCTCCAGATGCGCCAGGTCATCCTCGACCTTGGCCGCCAGCACCAGGTTGTCGGTTTCGAGAACCTGCAGGTCCTGCCGGTCGTCCTCCTCGTCTTCGGCATCCGCATCGTTCAGGGTGATGTACGGATCGTCCTTGTTGGACTCGTAGTACGCAAGCGACTTGATGTTTCCAAATATGGACATAGGCTGGCTCGCTACGTCTTCGAGGCCGCCGTTTTCGCCGTCTTCATCATCGTAGTGCTCCAGGTCATACTCCTTCAGGTCATCATCGTTGATGTCAATTCTAAGCCGAAGCGTCACAGTTAGCCATCATAATTCTCACACAACAGGCTCGAGAGGTTACGTGTCCAACGTACTCTTTCTTGGCCTTGGAGCCATTTCCCTTCTTCTTTTTGTCGCTCTTTCCTTCTGTGGCACCGTCTTTCTGTGTGCTGGACTCTCCAGCCGCTTCATTGCTCTCATCTTGTGCGTCATCTAGATCTTCTTGAGCATCGTCAAGCTGAAGCCGTGCTAGCTCAGCTATCCGTTCAAATTCTTGGTCGTTGAAGTCGTACTTTTGTGGGAACGGGGCAGAGAAACCGCGTGGTACCCACGCGGTCGTTGTTATCATGGCTGAAGACATTTTGAGAAATTGGTGACAAGGCGACAAGCACTTCTGGCAAGTGACCTACAGTCGCAAAAGCTCGTTCAATGTTCATAAGAGTCCCACCCAAGTCGAGGGAAAAAAAAGTTTCTCCCGCCAACTTTTTAGTGGACCAAAGGTACATTAGCGGGGCTTATCTTATCATATCCACCTTTGAAACTTGACAACGCCACGGCATCAGCCACATTTGTATGTCACACTTCAAATTTCCCTTTTAATCCTCCAAGTCGCGTCACTTCGCTCTCTGTGGCGGTAAAGCAGCAGCAATCTAGGCGATATTTTGACGATGGACCGGGAACATGACCGCTATCGGGGAAGGGGTAATAGTAGGGACCGTGACGGTGGCGGGGAGCGAGGAGCTGATCGCGATACCTTCACCACAAACTTCAAGCGGCGGAAGCTGAACTTCAACAAGTCACTTCACCATGATGACCGGTCCAATGGTGATCGCTCACAGAGCTACGACAGATCAGCCACGCCACGAGGCCGGAACGGAGACTCGACGCCTGCAAGGCGGGACCCCGAAGCGTCAGAGGCTCCTGACGAGGATGATGCTGCGCTGGATCGCGATTGGTATACGGGAGACGAGTTTGGCCATACATTCGGAGACGAGGACCACAACCCATTCGGCTCATTTGAGGACAGAACATGGGAAGACAAGGAGAGTCAGGAGAAGGCGCAGTTCGAGAAGAAGGTGGGCCGGTTCGATCGCGTGAATCCACGCGCCTTGCAGAAGCAAAGGGACGTGGACGCGTGGGAGACGAATCGCATGCTGACGAGCGGCGTGGCCCAACGACGAGATATGGGAGATAACTTTGACGACGAGGAAGAAACAGTGCGTGTGCACCTTTTGGTGCACGACCTGCGGCCGCCCTTCCTGGACGGCAAAACCATTTTCACGAAGCAGCTGGACCCTGTACCGGCTGTTCGAGACCATCAGAGCGACATGGCAGTATTCAGCCGGAAAGGCAGCCGTGTTGTCCGAGAGCGGAGGCAGCAGAGAGAGAGGCAACGCGCCGCGAAGGACGCGACTGCCATGGCTGGTACGACGCTTGGCAACATCATGGGTATCCGCGAAAACGGCGATGGCGACGGCGATAGCGCGGTGCCGGTGCCCGGCGAAGAGGACGGCAATGCCACTGCGTTAGGATCTACAAAGGGAAGCAACAAGTTCTCCCAGCACATGAAGAACAACAACGCGGCGAGCAATTTCAGCCAGAGCAAGAGCTTGCGCGAACAGCGCGAGTTCCTGCCAGCGTTTGCCGTGAGGGAAGACCTGATGCGCGTCATCCGCGACAACCAGGTCATCATCGTCGTTGGCGAGACGGGGTCCGGAAAGACCACACAGCTGACCCAGTTTCTGTACGAAGACGGCTACGGAAACGTGGGCATGATCGGCTGCACGCAGCCGCGCCGAGTCGCTGCCATGAGCGTGGCCAAGCGCGTGAGCGAGGAGATGGAGGTGCAGCTCGGAAGCGTTGTCGGATACGCCATTCGTTTCGAGGACTGCACGAGCAAGAATACCCTGATCAAGTACATGACAGACGGCGTGCTACTGCGCGAGTCTCTCAACGAGCCCGACCTGGACCGCTACTCCTGTGTTATTATGGATGAGGCTCACGAGCGCGCACTGAACACCGACGTCCTGATGGGCCTTTTCAAGAAGATACTTCAGCGCCGGCGTGACCTGAAGCTGATTGTCACCTCGGCGACGATGAACTCTAAGCGATTTTCGGACTTTTTCGGCGGCGCGCCCGAATTCATCATCCCCGGACGCACGTTCCCCGTGGACGTCATGTTCCACCGGTCACCCGTCGAGGACTACGTCGACCAAGCTGTGCAGCAGGTGCTTGCCATTCACGTGTCGATGGGTGCGGGCGATATTCTCGTCTTCATGACCGGCCAGGAAGACGTGGAGGTTACGTGTGAACTCGTTCGCGAGCGACTGAATGCCCTCAAGGATCCACCCAAGCTGAGCATCCTGCCAATGTACAGCCAGATGCCGGCCGATCTCCAGGCCAAGATCTTCGACAAGGCGGAACCGGGAGTGCGCAAGTGCATCGTGGCTACCAACATCGCCGAGACGAGTCTGACGGTGGACGGCATCATGTATGTGGTTGATGCGGGCTACTCGAAGCTAAAGGTGTACAACCCGCGCATGGGCATGGACACGCTGCAGATCACGCCAATCTCGCAGGCAAACGCCTCACAACGGTCGGGCCGTGCTGGACGCACTGGTCCAGGCAAGGCGTTCCGACTGTTCACCGAGAAGGCGTTCAAGGACGAGCTGTATATCCAGACGATTCCCGAGATCCAGCGCACGAACCTCAGCAACACGATCTTGCTGATCAAGTCTCTGGGCGTCAAGGATCTACTGGACTTTGACTTTATGGACCCGCCACCGCAGGACACCATTACGACATCGCTCTTCGACCTGTGGGCCCTCGGCGCGCTGGACAACCTGGGCGAACTGACAGATCTGGGCCGCAAGATGAACGCCTTCCCTATGGACCCGCCCCTGGCCAAGCTGTTGATCATGTCGGAAGAGTACGGCTGCAGCGAGGAGATGGTCACGATCGTGTCGATGCTTTCGGTGCCCAACGTCTTCTACCGGCCCAAGGAGCGGCAAGAGGAGTCAGACGCGGCGCGAGAGAAGTTTTTCGTCCCTGAGTCCGACCACCTGACCTATCTACACGTGTATTCGCAGTGGAAGGCCAACGGCTACCTGGACGGCTGGTGCACGCGGCACTTTCTGCACTCCAAATCGCTGCGACGAGCAAAGGAGGTGCGCGAGCAGCTGGTGGACATTATGAAGTTGCAGAAGATGGTAATGACCAGCTGCGGCTCAGACTGGGACGTCATCCGCAAGTGCATCTGCTCGGGCTACTACCACCAGGCGGCCAAGGTCAAGGGCATCGGCGAGTACATCAATCTGCGAACAAGCGTCACCGTGCAGCTGCACCCGACCAGCGCGCTTTACGGCCTCGGATTTCTGCCTGATTATGTCATCTACCACGAGCTTATTCTGACGTCCAAGGAATACATGTCGACGGTCACGGCTGTGGATCCGCGCTGGCTGGCCGAGCTGGGTGGCGTGTTCTACTCTGTCAAGGAGAAGGGCTACTCGGCACGCGAGAAGCGCATCGTGGAGACCGAGTTCAATCGGAAGATGGAGATCGAGTCCAAGATGGCCGAAGACAAGCGACACCATGATGCGCAGCTGCAAGCCGCCGAGGAGAGAGCCCACCGGACGACGTCGGTCAGCGGGTCCAAGGGCGGCGATGCAAGCAAAAAGATTGTCGTTCACGGCGCGGTGCGGAAACCAGTTGCAAAAAAGCGAGGGCGTGGATTTTGAGCTCTGCTCGTTGCTTGTCTTTTGGCTGGCTACGTATGCATGGGGCAGACACGTTTACCTATGGATAACAAACTCTGTCTCATCATCCCTAAGCTCCCGGTCCTCTTTGTCGAGACGCACAACATGCGCGTAACTGGGACCCCGGTCGATGAGCTGCATAAAGACCCAGATGCTGTTCTCTTCGCCCTGGACCTCGCCTTCGACCTGAGCATCTCCATCAGCAAGAACCCGAACAGGGATGAGGGGAACCGGTCGTTATGCTACGCAGCACCGCCGGCCACGTACAAGGCCTACCTTGTTGTTGGGAAGATTCTGCACCCAGCCGACGAGTTCATGCTGCACGGCGTGCTTTCTTGCAAAATACCTGACTCCCGGTTAGGTTGCTAAGCGAGGCTCACATTGGCTACGACGGATCGTCCACGTACCGGAAGCCAACGCCTTCTCTCGCCGGCTCGAATCAGCATCCAGATTCACGCTCCTTCCTCCTATCGATCAACCACCCCACTCTCCCATATATACACGCATCTCACCTTGTACTCTGCCGCCATGCACCAAATAATGTACCTTTTGGGTTAGTGAATCACCCGGCCAGTTTGGGGGGCTGTCTCCATACCCGTTTTACGGCCATAATTTATGGTATAGGTCCCACAGACTTATAACGATGTTATGATAGAGAATAATAATATCGTCCGTTGGAATGCAATGTTCTCGAGATGGCGGTCGCAAGGCAATGAGACTGCGATCGTAGCTTTGAAGCGGGTTGAAAACACAAAGTTAATTACGACCGAAACTATGTCACGTGACGTATCACGTGTAGTACAGCATGATGTCAACTCGGCCAGTTCATTTCTCAGTGGCGGTTCAGCATCCATTTTGGCAACCACAGGCCTGCACCTGCCTCACAACACGTTTCGATCCCCACACAAGCAAAGCTGCACCCGACTTTCCTGACGCCTTACTTAACTTATTTGTCGTGTATTTTGCTGAGATTTCCACCCTCGAAAATAGAGAACGACTAGAGGATGGAGCCCGCCACCCTAGAGACGGACACAGTGCCGGCTGTACTCTTTGGCCGACCAGGAAAGAAGCGAAAGGTTTACCGACACCGGCACGAAACAGAAGGTGGTCCCGAAACGAAGACAGATAGCCAAGCTGCTCTTCAACTTCCGCGAGCAGTTTCCGTCCGCGACAACACGACAGAGGACGATGGCGCAGGGGCTGATGATCAGCGGCCTGGAGACATGAAAGAGGACGGTGGCGCCGAGAACGAGAACGATCGCAGAGGCAGTGATGGAAGCGAAGATGATTCCGAAGAGCTCGCATCTGTGACGGTTGCAGAGCTGATGCGACGGCGGAAGGGGCGCCGGCCAAAACTAGGCGGAGTAGAGTTTCGAGGCGGCGAAGGCGGGCCATCTTCCTCGTCCCAAAACATGGGAGAACGGCTGGGAGACTTCAACTTTGACAGCCTCGATATGAGCTTGGATATGGCTGTGCCGATGGACATTGGCTTAAGGTTCGCGCCGCAGACAGGACTCATCGGCGACGTTGTAAACAAGCATATGTAAGTGGCAACAGCACACCCTCCCAATCTCCTTAGCCGTCTTCCTCTCGACATATGCTGGATGGAGACTAATCCCACAGGGAGGAATACGTAGAAGCTGAAATGGCCAAGCGATATAAAACAGACTCATCACAGACGGGCGTGGGCCATAGCGGCCGCAATGGTACATTGGACGTTTCGGGAACTGGTCCGTCAAGCCTGAACGGCAAAGAGGGACGCGAGCAACTTGCCATGAAAGGCAAGCTTCACGAGATCGACCTCGGCGCCGAGTCGCGCGCTCGAAACATCGCCATGACCGAACGGGCCACGCGCCGGTTGCGAGGCAACGACAGTGCCGTCGACGACGAGGCCGGCAAAGACGAAGACACCCAAAAGGCCCGGCCAGGCAAAAGGGCTCCTGGCCGTAACGGAAACCCACAGCAGCGAGATCGCCGCAATAGCGACGACATCAAGCGAGACCAGATGGTCGAGCAGTTCTTGCACGAAAACAAAAGCATGTGCCTCTACAATCTGCACCCTCGTTCTTTTTCCGCTTTGCTGCATCTGCTAACTCTCGGCCAGTGGACGTGGATGTATACGATGTCTCTCGGGAAGCCGCGACGGCAGAAGGACGCCCGGCCGATGACCGCGTTGCTGAGCAGTTCCGCCGGGAGTTCATGGAGGCTCTTGCCCAGCGACTTCGGCGAAAACGCCGACCCCTGGGCCCCCCTGCGAAGCCAAAGGTGCGCAACGAAGAAGAGATTCTCCGAGGCCCCAAGCTGGGCGGCAGCCGCAATGTGCGGTCTATTATGCGCGACAAGCTGCTGCAAAAGCAGGAGGAGGAGAGGCAGAACATGCCGAAATACGAGCAGGAGCTGCAGGAGCAGCGGCGTCGTGCGAACCGCCGACGATAAGACGGCGTATATCTCAGCGACGAAGTATGTTACTCTCTTTTTTTCGCTACAATGTGTCATTTAAAACCTGAACGGAAGGCGCAGTCAATGCGTCGTCGGGGAAAAAGCCGAATATGAAGGGAAGGAGCGGGACGGGTACTTGATAGGAATTAAATTGGTCGGTGGCGCCTCTCGGATTCTCTCACATCTTCTTCTTCTCCCTCTACAGACCATCCCTCGTGAACTTTTGCTGCTTTGTTTCAGCTTCCTTGTCCGCCATGCATGTCGCACACCCCATGCCTTCTTGGCACTCTGTGGATCCCGCATTCCTGGCGATGTTAGCGATCCGAAGGAGGCGAAATAAGTATATGTCGGTTACGCCCGGCTTCTTCCCTGCCCTTAACACATTTACAGAGTCTTAATACCCTTACCCGATGAGTACGTATGTACCCCTATCCTGATACGGTTCGGCGCCAGCCTCCACAAACAACCTTGCGACGGCCTGTCCTTCAGGGAGTGCTGTTCCATACGTGTTTATTTGGAGAGGGCCGCTCCCCTTTTTACTCTCTTATCCCTTCTTCTCTGACCGGCTTTGCGTGGCCCGTCACTGACCTTTGTCGGAACCCTCTTCCGTGTCCTTCCATGCAGTGTTACTGGTATGGCCAACTCGCCCTGCTTGCCGGCTGCAGTTCACTGTCGCTAACCGCCGGATTTGAATGCCGGCTATCCAGGGTTGCTCTGGCAGCAACGTCAGCATCACCCTTGCATGGGCGGCCCGGAAAGCTGGGCCTGCGGAGGACACAAACCCAGACGTGACGTATCCGCTGCAACCACAAACACCGGCCACAATTGGTTGTGGAACAGAGAAACCTGTCAGAATAGGCTTCCCGTACGGAGTATGGCAAGAGCTATGGTGTTAGCCCGGGGCTCTGAAGGGTCAATATAGCAGCCCTGCAAGCCACGACACAGGAGCTTCCTCGAGGGCTGCGTGTGTCATGAACACGGCCATGGTCAGGGATATGGAGCCAGGCTCTCGCATGTCCTGTCCTAGACCAAAAATTGCCAACCTCCGAGTGCAGGAGTGGGTGTTCCGGCCAGTGCAATTCTCAAGCTCACGGCTTCTCGTCCGCATCGTGGATGCATCCAGGCCAGGGGTCAAGCCGTGGGCTTGATCAAGTTCCGGCAGGAACCCTATCCTACCAGTGCCTCCCCCTCCGGAGCCTTGAGCAGAGGTTTCACGTCACGGAGCCAGTATCGACATATCGATTACATACCGGGACCCGAAACCGAGCACGAGTCAAGGGCCGAGGGGGCCACGCGAAAGTTTTTCGTATTCCAAACGGGTGCAAACGGCTGAGCCCTTTCCACGAAGAACGTTCTGGAGGCACCAATCGCCCACGTGGATGGCGATGACAGAAGGGGGATCTCCACCGAGGATGCGGTCGCACCATTCAGTCAAGAGTCGCAGATACGTCTCCTACGTCAATGTGCTAACGTGGTGCCATAGCGAAAGTGCCAAAACTCAAAGGAAGAGCGTCCAATCATGGCAAGCAGCCACAAGAACGCAGGACCGTCATCGAAACGACATGGCTCGTTAGAGTTGTTCTGGATGCCTCCATGGTACGAGTGGAACACCAGCATTGCATACTCTGAGCTATTTTCAAGAAGCCTAACCGACTTCGTCCCTGCCGTTCAGGAGTCCGGAGCTGCCGAGGACACTCTCTATACATTTGCATACCTTTGTGCAGAGCTCCCGGAAGAGGGCGTTGCGGGCAAGAAGACTTGTTGCGTGCTGCGTACACGTCTGGAAACCAGGGGGTGCCTCAGCCCGTTGGCTCTGGACGGAAGGCAATGCAAATGGCCCCATTCTGTTTGGACACAGCCCGCCGCATTCCTCTGGTGGTGCACAGCCTTTGTGCGCAGTCGAAGAGTGTGAACAGGTTCTACGTCACAAAGCAAGACCAGCGCTGTTTCATCTACAACAGTGGGTGAATGCAACCCGGCAGAAAGTCAGTGGGTCCGCGTTCCACACAGCTAACGTCCCCACCACTTTGGGCAAGTTCCCCGCTGGTGGTATTTTTGGCTCGCTGCAGAGGGCATTTACCGCCTCTGCACAGACGGCCAGACAGACGCCTTTTGGAGATCAAAGCCGGGGGGCAGAGGCGAGGCAACGACGCCGTTTTATCAATAGACGTTGTGCCGTCTTCCAGCGCTGACGGGCGCAGCACGAGCGGGAAACGGCCCCACGACTTGCCGCCCTATTTCGACCACACACGAGTAGTACGAGTACTCCGTACAAGGACAGCTGCTACGACGTCTAGACCTGCGGAGGGAGCAGCCCCTGCATGATCTGACATGCATATTGCCAATAATGCCGGCAAAATGACCGCTCCGCCATGTACGATACGAGCACGGAGTGCGCCTTGTGCACGCAACAGGCTGGAGAAGGACGGTCTTGGCCCCGAAGCCCGGCCAGAGAGCAGGAATAGCAGCACGCCATCGTCGTCCCCAGTCGTGCTACTCGTATTTCGACAGCGCACTGCAAGGGCCAGGACAGCAACTCGTCGGACCCCTGGAGAAGCCAAAACATGGACCCGCATCTCCATATCACCAGACACCCCCTTGTCGGCGGCCGCCACGCAAGTCACAGAGCGCCTGTCAACCACGCTAAGGCCCATATTCAGCTACGCAGCCTTCTGCGCCACGACACACGAGCTGGGAAAGGCCGCAGATGCCAGCGGTTCGTGCAAGCAACGCAACATGGTGGCCTGTGGGCCAGATCGGCTGCGGCCCTCGTTTCCTGTCCCCCCCTCCCCCCACCAGGTTTGATTCCTGTTTGGGGGTCAGGAAGCAAGGGAGGGAGCAGGGGGCAGGAAGCCGGGAGCAGGCAGCAGACAGCAGGAAAACAGACAACAGGAAAGCAGCCCGCAGAAAGCAGACAGCAGAACAGGAACAGGGAACAGGGAGCAGAAGCACGGAGAAGGGGCAGTAGGTTGGTCGAAACGTCCTTGTGGCTCACGCCGGCATGCTAGCCTCAACAGCGTGTCATGGAGAAGGAGGTCTGGGGGAAGGGATCCAGAAAAAAAGGATCTCCTCTGGTAGCTCCCTCCCGTTATCGGGATCAACCCGTCTTCTATGGACCAGACGTCGTGGAAGGCGAATGCTACCCCAAGGCCATTGGCCCAGCTGACCTCCGTCTCCTGTGCCTGCCTTGTCCCCCGCCTGCGTGCACTATACGCTGTACGTACACCCAGTTGGCGGCAAAGAGAAAAATGCGAAATCGCGTCGTCGTTGGCAGGCCGAGCCAGGCCGAACCCCTGCACCAATGTTCTACCCCCCCTCCAGACAGATCGACGTACGAGATACTTAACGACCTCCTCTTCACCCCGCCGTGGCCGCTACCTGTTGCCTGCCATCGACCTCTCGCCCTTTGATCGCCCCCGTCCTGTCCGTTGGTCACATTTTCTCCGACCTGGCCGCTGCAGTAGTTTCCACCCCCAAAAAGCTGCGCAGACTCTTATTTTGCTGTTTGCCTAGTTGTTCGCATCAACATCCGCTCGCACCGCATCCTCTCTCCCTCTGCCCTATTTTCTCTGCCCGGCTGAAATATCCAAAACGCACAATCTATTTTATTTGCAATCTGCTCCCCGGAACGTTCCATTTCCCATCGGCTGAGCCGTGCCTGTCCTTGTGCCAGAAGCAACCGCGCCTTTTGGCCAGAGACTGCCCCATTCTTCTACCCTTCTACCCTGTACGCTTGACCCTTTCTCTCATTATCATGCAGAGCCCGTTTACTACCTTTCTGACCGCCTCTGCAGCCCTAGAGACCCCGACCCAATACACAAACGAAGCACCTGCTTCGTACCGTCGCCGACATCTATCAACTGCGAGATGGCGAAACTGTTTATCGGGTAAGTTCATGAGCGTCCGGTCCATGGCCCATCGCCAGACGGACATCAGCTACGTCGTCGTTGCACGTCGCCTATCTGTACGGAATGCTGACAACCTGCTCTGCAGAGGCCTTGCCTGGCACACAGAGGAAGGCACGCTGCGAATGAAGTTTGAAGAGTTTGGCACGGTGGAAGAAGCCGTATGTCAAACAATCCCGATAGTGCATCCCTCTTCCCCTAGCCAGGCTTCCGTCATGGCGCCCGCCAACGGCGGATAGAGGGTGACAAGAGGAAGTTCTTGTCCGGTCTTCTAACCCTGTCTTGCCATCTTTGCTCTGCCGTCACGCACGCTATATAGGTGGTCGTTAAAGATCGAGACACTGGCCGCAGCCGAGGATTCGGCTTTGTCCGCTTTACGAATGACACCGAAGCGCAGAACGCGATCGCGGCGATGAACAACATTGAGTGAGAGAGACAGGATCATTTCTTATCCGCGTGATGCTTATCATGTGCGAAAGAACCACCGGCCCTGACATGTGTGATGCTTGCGCGCTTTCTAGGTTTGACGGACGAACGATTCGAGTCGACCGGGCATCGGACAATAACTCAAGGGCCGGTGGCGGCGGCGGCTTCTCGGGACGCGGCGGCAACGGCGGCTACGCTCCCAGAGGAGGCTACGGGGGTGGCAATGGGCAGCAGATGCACCAAGGGAGCTATGGGGCGCCGCAGCCATACCAGATGGGTGGCCCGCCGGTCTACGCCCAGTCGTACGGCCGCGGCGGCTATCCTCCACAGGCTGCACAATATGGCGCACAGGCTGGTCAGGGTAAGACATGACGCCGCCTGTCCGGCGAGGCGGCAAGAAACGAAGACGCCGGGCTGACGCTTGATAGGTTGGGGACAGCCCGTCTATGGGTATCCGGATCAGCAGCAGTCTCCGCCCCAGCAGCAGGGACAGCAGCCGCCGCAGGGTGGCCAGGGCTACTAGTGTGAGCCGGTATGGCATGGCTGGGAGATGGTGCGGCCAGGGAGCTGAAGCACCCCATCCCGCGGCGCTGGGAGACACCAGGGGCGCCCTCGAGCCCGTTCTCCGCTGTTCCCATGTTTTAGCGGTGTGACGTTTTCTCGGCCCATGGGATCTTGGGCTGTTGGGGAAGAGCCTCGCATCATCTCGCCGCTTCGGCCGTTCCGCGTGCACTGTTGGGCACGCAACTGGTAGCCAGCAGCACCCGCCAGTCCATCTGATAGTTGATAAGAATTTCTGCGAGTTTCTCAATGTTCCCTGCTTCCTTGCCGCGCCGTTCTGTGCCCTCCCAGTTTCCGGACCCCCTTCCTGTCTCTTCCCATCTCCTATCCTGTCCGTGTTTGCCTTGAGATTTATTGCTGTAACTGTTTGTGCTCTGTTTTTTTGCTCCCGTTGTTTCTCCTTTCCGTTTTTGTGTCAGTCGTGTTCTGTCCGCAGCAAGAGAAACATGTCGTCGAGCATTTTGGCCCTGACTGCAGTCAGGAAATACAAGAAGGGCTCAGTGTGGGTGGATGTTGCGAACCGTCTTCGGGGCTGGTGGCCCGGGATGGAAGAGAGAGCCCTGTTTGAAGAAGGAAGAAGGATGCGACGGAGGCAGCTGTTTCACTGGCCAAAACACCGTTCCGTGCATACACTCGGTGGGAGAATTTCTGTCTGTTGGCCCGTGAGAGTTTGTCAATCGGCGAGACACCCCAAGTGGAAAGGATTAGAAGAAGCGGAATGAAAGAGCTGTTTGACATGGAAGAGGAAATATGCCCTAGCAACCGTGGGGAGGAGGACTGACGAACAACCAAAAGCGAGTTTCATTGAAAGTGTGTTTTCTGTCCTATCTGAAGGGAGTTCTTTATTCTTCTCTGACCTCGGGATGCATCCTCTTGACACCTCTGATTTCTTCGCTGCACTGCTGAAGTTCCCCTGAGATCCGAACCTCAAACTTCAAAACCCCAAGGATTCGATTAACTGAATGCTCTGCTGGCTTGCTGGTCACACCGACGAGGCTCTTGTTTCTTCCGCTGCCGCTTCCGTCGTCCCAGCCGCGTCCCCCTCGCGTCCCCCTGTGGCTGTCGTGTGTTGCAAATGCCGCTCGTTGATTGCCCGAACGCGGTCTGACAAGTCCGTGATGTGTTCGTCCCCGCTCTCGGGGCTCAGGTCGTCCAGAGCCGTCTCCAAGCCCCAGAGATAGTCTCTGTTTGGGCCGCTTGGGCCTGAAGAACGAAATATGTGCTCGGCCAGAGACTGGACGTCCTGAGGACCGGTGAACTGGGCGTTGTCCGGTGTGCCAATGTATACCATTGTGCTAAAGGTAGGCGACTTGTCTGCGGGATAAAAGGGTGTGTAATGAATGGTGTATCCGTTTATCTCGCGGATGTCGAGATATTCCCTAACCTCTGCGGCATGTGTAGCATCTATCCGGTACGCCACTCCCCACGTCTTCTCCGAGGCCGAGGCGTGGTGGTCTGTGAGGCTCTCCCAGAAAGAACGCTCTATCAGCGTGACAACTCGGCCAGGTGCCTCAGGTGTCCCCCGATGGTCTTCGCTGCACGTGACCATTCTTCGTCAGCCCGAACTACAGCCCTCCCTTTTGGATCAGGAACCATGAAATAACCACAGAATGCTCACCTGGCCTATCTTAAAAGGTTAGCTCTGCAAAAAAAATCGTTCAGGAAAGAAGGTCCTGTGGTCATCTCACCTGCCAGAATCTTCGAACATAGCCATTGACCCATCCTGGAATTCTCCTGTCTGTCAAGGAACCATCTGGATCAGCACGAGAGCTCTGGCAGAATCCAGCGGCATTGACAGATCATTACCAAAATGTGGAGGAGGCTTCCAGATTAGGCTTCTATAGAGGGAGTCAGGATGTAACAACACAGGGTAGCTATGGCGGTTCGGAGAGCCGAACTGATGTGCACCTTACCCGTAGCCAAATATCCAAAATTCGTCAGCGTCAGCGTCAGCGTCAGCCGCAGCCGCAGCCGCAGCCGCAGCCGCAGTCCTCGTAGTGCCACTGGGCTCGGGGTTCGCCATTTGCAAATGTAACAGACGGGGATAGAGATCCGAGCCCTGGTTATGCAAGGCTAGGAGAGGGTAGAGACAAAAGGAGAGAGTGGGAGGAGGGGGGAATGGCGCAAGAAACTATGGGTATTTCGAAATGTGAAATGTAAAATCGGGATGAGGCTGACCAGCGAACATACTCGCAGAGCGAGCAGGGGTTCCGAGCCGAATGCTCGCATACTCGTACTACTCGTATTCGTACGTGTACAGCGGGGCCCAGCCAGCCAGCTGAAACAGACCGGAAAGCAGAAATCAAGAGGCGGAATGCAGAAAGCGGCCCTCTTGCTGCGACTTGATGGCAGGATGCGCTTCAGGCCATTCCGGGCTGCAGAAGACGCATTCCCAGTGCTGCGTACTCCGTAGGTCTCTCCTATCGCAGCCACCCCACTAAAATATAACGTTGCGGGGTCTTTGTGCCGGGAAGGAACAAAATGGCGCGGCTGCCCAATGGACGCGCCAGATTCTCTTTGTCGTGCAAATGACGGCGTGAGGCAGTAGCGAGCCGGCAGCGACAGCTGTGTCCGGGTAGACAATCCTGCCAGCTGGACCCGAACTTGGCGGCGCCACGGCCTGTCGGTCTCAATAATAAGCCCTAGCAAGTCCCCCAAGCCTCGCCTAAGGAGAATCCTGGCAGCAGGATTGGATGGGCGGTATAACAGTTATGCATTCTGCGCCTGCCTCGTTGCGGGCACGTCTCCACGTCACCCCTCTTTGCTAAGATTACGGCCTCTTCATCCTACAAAAACGACGGGAATGCGCCTGCTCTGCTGATTCCAGTGCTTTTCGTTTCCGCCCAGCTATCCAGAACCCAGGGCTTGCCGACAGCACTGCTCTTGTCTCGTCAGCCTCGACCTGCGCTCCTTCCTGCGACCCGAGTCTGAAACGTGTATGCCCGCCCCTATCCTCCCCCTTCTTCAGGTCTGAGAGAGGCGCCGACTTGCATCCAGCTTCAGCTCCCGCTCCAGCTATCAACCGCCGCTTCCTGCCCCGTTCTCCCCCGTTCTCCCCCCATCGTCTTCCTCTCGCGAGCAGCCCAGACGCGAATCCAAACAAACTCCAACTCGCCCGCCCCCGGCTGACAATCGAAGAACTGCGCCGAAAAGCGACGCCGTGCACGACCGATGGCGTACAACCGTCCTTACAACCCGGACGAGCTTCCCAGGTACGTATCCCTCGCCAGGCTGAGCTGCGATGGTGGCCACCACTCTCCGGTTCCGTACCATTTGCTAATCGCACTTCGTCAACAGGTTTGCCGAGCCGGAACAGGCAAGCCAACCAACCCCCTTCCTCTCCCCCCCCCCCAATCCCCCCTTTCTCCCCCTGACCGGCGAGCCTTGCCTTATCTGAGCAGCGCTGACTGGCAGTACTGAACGGAACAGAAGGGCGCAAACAAGCCACATCTTCCGCCTGTCGAAGACTACCGGCGGCGGACCCCGGCCCCGGCCCCGGCCCCGGCCCCGGGCCCAAGCCCGACCATGATCTCACCGCAACAGCAGAACTTCCGGCCCCAGCCACGCCCACAGTATACATCACCCCCACCGCAGCTGCAGCAGCAGTACCGTCCCCCGGTCCAGCGCCCTGTGTCGCCGGCCGTCCCCCCACGCGACCACTACTACAATGACCGGCCCGGCCCTTCATTGCCCAGCGGGCCACGCAACGGTGGGAACACAGTACCGCCGCCGCGATCCCCCATCCCGCCCCATCTAGCACCTCAGCCGCTCTCGCCTCCACCGGCACCGGTCATGTTCCAGACGGGCGAAACCCTGTCCAAAGAGCAGCTGATACGGCTCTTCAGGGACCTCGATAAGCAGGGTTAGTCGATCCTACACATCTCTTCTCTCCCCCCCTCCCCATTTCAGACATCAGGACTGACTGACATGTGGCTACAGCGAAGGGATATGTTACGGAGGCACAGCTGGCCGAGACGCTCGTCAACGGCGATGCTACAAAGTTCGATCCTGTGACGGTAAACATGATGGTGCGGATGTTTGATAGCAACCGCAACGGCGAGCTCGAATTCGACGAGTTCGCCGGCCTCTGGCGCTTCCTCGAGAAGTGGTGCGACATCTTTAACAAATTCGACGCCGACCATAGCGGCACCATTTCGCTGTCCGAGTTCAAAGCTGCACTCGTGTCCTTCCAGTACCGCCTCTCGGACAGCTTCGTCGAGTTTATCTTCCGCATGTACGACCAAGGACACAAGGGCGTCATCACCTTTGACATATTCATGCAGTCATGCATAACGCTGAAGCGCATGACGGACATTTTCAAGAAATATGACGACGACCGGGACGGCTTCATCATCATCAATTTTGAGGACTTTGTCACCGAGTTTCTTCGTCAGCTTCAGAAAATGACTGCACCTCTCAACGAGAGGAAAAACTCGCTGGTTCCTCCACAATAGGAGCTTCTTAGACCAGTCAGCGGTCGTCTTTCTTTTGGATGTTATTATCTTGTTTTATGGAACCATATATCTTTCTTTCTTTTTTGGGGGTTTTTTTTTGGCTGGTGACCATCTCTATGTGCTTTCCTTCGAGGCTTCACAGATGTCCCGGATTTGGATATCCTTATTCTATCCCGACTTCTACACAGGCATGTGCTCGGGACTGAATTTGACGCATTATTGTTGTTTAATAGCTGCAGAGGAATATAGTGCATTGCATTCGCAACAGCTACAGGAGAAAGAGCCGGCAGGGGTGCGTCTTCCGAACGCGCTCACGCACGATCTATCACTGCTCGTCACAATTCGCACTCTGGCAGTGCACGACGGGCTCGTGCCTCCTGTCCTCTTCCGTAGGTTGCGGAAAGCAATGCTGCCTTGGTTGACGGGGCAAGTAAAGGCAGTATGGAGATTCCCAATGTAATTCTGCTGCGGCACAAAGGCAACGACGACTTTGCCAGGGGCACTGCCGTCGAAGATGGGCACCGGCTGGACTGTTGTCTCAATCGGAGGGTCCAGCATGTATTCAGGCAGCTTCGAGTGGGATCTGCAGGCTGATTTCCGGTCAGATGACTGGCTTGCTGGTCAGTGCCGAGTTGCTGATGGAGAGTACCATGTTGCATGTCGGAGCTGTCTAGGAAATGCATCCGTTCATGTCTACTCTTGTGTCTTTATTTACAATGTACACAATGGGTCGAGCATACTTCGGTAGCTCCGGCGAATGAGGCCTGAGGCTGCTCTGATCCCCGAGGTTGGCCAATTAAAATTCAATTGCATTAAATTGTAAGCAGAGCTAAGGGACGGGGCCAATTATGGTGGAGATGTAATCAAGCTTCTCCAGCCATGAAACTCTTCAGAGGGCGGTGTGCGAGATAAAAGCCGACCAAAAGTCGACAAAGCTGCCGTACTATGTAGTTCTCGACGGCCAATGTGACCGGGTCGCTTCAGCCCTGCCCGATGCAGGTGGCCGAAGGAGGAATAGTAGAGCCCTAGGGAGAGAAAAGAAAAGAAAAGAAAAGAAACGACGAAATGCAAGTTGTGTGTGCCATACATAGCAGAGCACCTTAGATTTCGGACATGAAGTAAATAGGCGTGCACAATAATTGTGGATAGCCACAGCAGCAGTTTAGAGCTCTCTGCCAAGGGGGAGGCGAAAACCAGAAAGAATGAGAAGCTCAGCTTCGAGGCGAAAGCAAAAGGAAGCTGCGTCGGAGAAGTCCGGGGGGGAGGGAGGCGAGAAAGAAGGCAAAACGAAATGGAATTCTTCTGGTATTATCAGAAGTATAGAGGACAAAGGAAGCTATTAGCTCTGGAGCTTGCAATGAGTCAACAGGACCCAGTGGGACGGAGGGTCAGTGGCAACGGTCCAGGATGACGTGGAGCCACAAGAGCTTCCAGAACCCGGGATGCGGCCGGGGGCCAATAGCGACAACAAAGAAAAGAAAGCAGGGAAGCGAGACGAGAGCGCGCAAGGCGACGCCGCCGCAAAAAGCCCCCAAAGGCAAACCAGCCTGCCATCTGCCGAAAAAGCCTTGAGAAAGGGAAAAACAGCAATATTAAGAGTGGGTCGGCCAGAGCAAAGTAGGCGCCCTATCCTATGACCATTGTTCTTCGGATCCTTATCAGCTCACCCACGGCCGAAAGAGGACAAGACGCCGGCTAGCAGCATCTCGAAGGGAGTGAGACAGCGCGCTGGTGTGTGGAACCTGCCTCTCTTGCAGATGGCCCGGGCAGATGTGCTTGCTTGCCCATGGGATCTCGAGGACAGTCGCGCACGACCACGTACCAATAGCATGCGTGCTCGCAGCTTCCTATTCCTGATCTGGTTCTGCCGTATTTTCTTTTGTGGTGGGGACTTGGCGAAACAGGCTGCCCCGCCATCCGCACAGGCTTCGGGAGACAAAGTACCCAGTACGAGCGACGAGGGTGCAGAGTACGAGCAGATACGCACGAGGGAGTACTTGTGAGTCGTCTCTGCCCGTGTCAGCTGCCGTCTCCGGCCTTCACCGCCATCGGATGACACGACCGAAAAAAAAAGCCAATTCGCAAGCTCGTGCGCTCTTGCCACCCAGGAACGAACATTAGCCGGAGCTGCTGTCTGGGTGGTGAGGTGCTCCCTTCCCCATTCAGTCCAGTGGAAGGATCCATAGCTAGAGCTTCAAAGGTGCGGGCCAATCAGAGGCTTCCCATCGCCTTTTTTGCCATCTTTTTTTCTGCGCGCAGCCTAAATCTGGCTCTGCTCTTGGTACCCACCCCACTTGGGAAGGTGTGAAGGTAACGAGCATCTCACCCTCGCAACGACGTCTGGCAGGAGCAACGTGCTTTGATCGTTCCTCCCTCCAGCCCAGCTACACCTACCCCCGCGTTCCTGCCCTGTTGAGCTCGAGAAACGGACAGAAAACACAAGAGCAAGACTCCAGGGAAAAGAAAGCTCCCTTTTTCGATTCCTCATCGCCAACCTTCTTCAGCTGCAACCTCAAAACTCCGGACCACATCGCCCTCGATGCTTGCCGTCGCCAGTCCCTCCGCGCTCCACCAGTGGCACCCCTCTCTTTTTCGCCGACCTCCATCCACTAAGCCACCCACACCCATGCCGGTCCTGACGACATCCTAGCTCCATCGCTGCTACTTTGTACTCGACCTCGACTTCACACCCCCCCGGGCTCCGTTCCCCTCGTCGTCCGTCCTGCTCGCTCTCCCCTTCTCGTTGGCCAGTATCGCCGCATACGACCAAATCGCTCCTCGCGACCACTCCGCTTGATTGCTTGCATTGCTGTCTTCTCATTAGCTGGACACAACCCGCCCACAAATGCACAGCACCCAACCCAGCCAGGAGGCGGCTTCGAAAGGAACCAGAGGAGAATAGATCCTCCCACTCGGAGCACCTGTCACTATTCTCTTTTCTGCAGCCCCCCCCCCCATACTCGTACATGTGCACTCTCCCTGTCGTCTGTTCCGTCCCGCTTTTGCGCCACCATTTCACCTTCAGCACGCAGGCCCAGCCGAAAGAAAACCCACTCTGTGCGAATTTCGCCAGTCCTGCAGCTGCAACGGCCGCCGTTCACCCGCCTTGCAAGTCGCTGCTGCTCTGCTCGCCGTCTTCGCTCGCAACCGATCCGCCACACCCCCCTCTCATACACCTTTACCTAACAGCTTCGTCTCGTCTCTCATGCCCGCCTAGCCGCCTGCTAAACCTCGACGTACTCCGTACAAGACCAATCCCGTGACCCAGCCCACTCCGGCCGTCCTCCGTCTCTTCTCGGTACGCCCATAAACCCACTTTCTTTCACCCACCCCCTCATTCTTTTTCCCTACCCTGTCTACCCTGTCTGCCTCTTGTTCCCTTGTTTCGAGGTTTCCTTGTCCTCTTTGCTCCGCCGCCTCTTTATCGCTGCTTTCGGCTCCCCATTCCTCTTTGATCTTTGCTTCCCCCTTCTTCCTCCCTAAAACTTTATCACCAACTTTTCTTCCTTCCCCTCCCCTCCTACAGCTCTTCGCCTGTCTGTCACCTCTACTCCTCTTTTTTCTTCCTCTTACACCCTCACCTCTCTCATCTGTCTGGCTGCGCTCTCACCGTGCTCCCTTTCCACATTGCTGACACCACCCACCAACCTGTTTCTTACCTACAGCCGAAACGTTTCTTGTTACACCCCTAGAACCAAGAAAAAAAAAGTACCAAAAAGGAACGCAACATCCTCAGGAGCTTGGAGCTTCTCTGCCTTGCCCTTTTTTCTGCCGCCCCTCTCTGCCGCAGATACAACTTGAACCTCGACGATCCGATTTTGCGCAAAACCGTCCAAACCGTCTACACCTCTGGCCCAGCTCGGAGCCACGACTAAAATCTCTTGCTTTTCCTCTCCTATTTTGCGTCTTTTTTTGGAGCTCCCTTTGGCGACCTAGAGCGAAGCAAAAGCTTTCCGGCCTCTTCTCGCCTTCCGACTCATCCTTCTCGTCTAATGCGATCGCAACAGACCCAACTCTCTCGATATCGCCCTCTCCCAATCAGGTTTCCGTCAGCTCGGCTCATTGTTGGTCAGCCGCAGCACTCGCGCTTTAAGTCTGTGTCATCGCCATCAGCGACTTCATATTTGTCGCCCCATCTTCCCAGTCGTGCGCGGCCTTCGTCCACGCCTCTTTTATCGCTCTGTCTACACCATCACCACCGGCCTTTTCGTGACGGTCATTGAACAGGCGCCTCCATTTTCGCGCTCAGCTACCGTCACCACCTTCCCCTCCACCCTTATCGGCTAGCTATTATCGTGACTTCGTTCCCCGCTGTCGGTGTCCCGGATTCCATTCCCAAAATATCCTTATCAAGCAGAGCTTAGCTTTTCCCCGTTGAACCGCTCTAAAGATTACGGTCTACTGAGCATCGCTAAGCATCCCGACACCCCATCAACTAAATGCGCATGGTGGGGTCAAGATGCCGCCCAGATCGTCTCTCACATCCTCCTTTTCCATCACCGACGCCAACAATGAAGTCGTCTGCCCCTTGAGAAACCAAGATGGCTCTAGCTGTCGCAAGCGTTGCATCGGAGTAAGTGGCTCCTCGTTTCCTTAATTTCAATGCATGCGTCCTCGAATCAGAATAGGAAGATTGTGGATACGCCCTGCTTCAGTGGATGCTAACGGGGCTGCCAAATCAATAGGAGAAACGGTATCGCTCCATGCAGGAGCATATCCGGCGTGCCCACCCTGAGCATTACATATCCAAGCTCCCAGCGACCGAAGAAAGCTTCATGCTTATGATCAACACCCCGCCAAGTGAACGACCGCAGAGCCAACAGAACTCGGGTACAGGTCCGCCTGGACTGTCCAGCAGTCCTCCTAGCGGCCCCACTCCCAACAGCATCAACGGGTCGTCACTTCATCAGAACAAGCCGTACCATCATGAGAATGGTGCACTGAAGCAAAATGCGCACGGCGTCCCCCAGAACCCCAACGAATACCCACCCGGGTCCATGTTGCATGCCGCAAGCGCCGCCGCCACGTTAGCACAGCTGCACAATCACAAGCTTGCGGACCGCGACTGGGACGATGTAAGCTTAATCATGGCAGAATGCCATTTTGCTGCTACTCACAATCCATTTGCTGATGCATCACTACACAGGGTTGGCACTCTGACAACGATAAGGGTAGAACACCTCGAGCATCCATCGAACTGCCTCCAATACACCTGGCCAATCCGGACATCACAAGCGAGCCTTTCCCTAGCATGAACCACAATCGCCCGCGGGAGCTCCTGCCTTCGATATTGTCTACTTCTCCTCCGGGGCGATCGTCTACATTGCCTCCATTGCAGCGTCCGATGGGGCCGGCACGGCCGAGGAAACAATCCGTCACGAAGCGATCTCGCGAGGCCCATCACAAAAAGCAAAGATCAAGAGGGTCCGGCTCCGATTGGCTGCGAAGAATTCAAAACGAGGCTTCAGCTCTCGATCGCCTTCGCCCTGGAGGCCCCATCAAGGCCATGTCAGCCGAACCATCGGAGTTTGGCAAGCGTTGGGAAGATCTCATCGATGCTGCCGCTTCGGCTACAGAAGACATTGACGAAGACAGAACCCCGGTAAGCCATACATGTGGTGTGTCTTCATTGCAGACTACTAACTGCCGATGTAAGGTACCACAGTCGCCTATCTCCATCCATCGCGCTTCTCTACCGCCCTTTCCTCATCAGAGCTTCCAGCATCAGCAGATGCAAGGCTATCAAGCATCGCCGCTGCAGCAGGCCCTTACACCGCCATCTTACGCCCAGGAGGCGCCTGAACCGTTCCCATCCGTGGAGAGCAACGAAAGCGGCGACGTTTTCAACATGGAATCGCGAGGCTTATCTGACTCGTCCCCAGGCTACTCGTCCCAGAACCCACAGATATACTGCGCCGCCTGCCTGGGCATTTCTCAGCTCAAGGAGTCGTATGCCTGTACAGAATGCATATGTGGTCTTTGCCAAGCCTGTGTGGGAATCCTCATGGGCGAGCAAGGTGCCAGGAGAAAGTGTCCTCGCTGCCACACCATTGGTGGCCGCTTCAAGCCTTTCCAACTCGACATACGGTGATGTGGCTTGCTTGTTTGATGCTCCCACATCCCGGTTTCTTTATGTTCTCTCAGCATCGCAGGGACTCTTCCCATTTCCTTTTGAATTTTGATACTACATCGGTACAGCATTGGCAAGCTGAACGCGGCCAACATTTACCGGGACATCACTGCTTAAGTCATTACAAGGGCGTTACACAGGGTAGACCAAGATTTGATCAAGCGATACTGGCGCCACCGAACCGCCCACTTTACTTTTTACTGGGAAGATTTCTGCTTGGGTTTTTGATCTTTTTTTTTTGCATTCATTGTTTCTTTCGCGTATCATGTTCTGGCAAGAAGCATTCAGGCGTGTCGGTAACCACAAGGATAATTTACCGTTTGGCTAGTCTTCCCTGGTCCTTCTTTACTTGGGCTTTTATTCTGGGGCGTTGGATATCATGACATCAGAAGGCGCTGCTTTGACACTAGAACACTACCGACGTCGCCACACGATCTTTTACGACTCTCGCCAAATTATGAGAGATAGGGTTTGGGATGGAGTTTGTTTATTTATTCAGGGGTTTGGGATAGGCTCTCTGGGTTAGCCCCCCCAATCATGTCCAGGAATGAAGCCTCCTTTCGAGACACTCGTTTTGCCAGAGGGATTGGTTTATTGTTTACGTTTTTCGGTGCTCGTTTATACAGCGTTCAGAAAGTCTAGATGCATTTTAGTAGTACCATATCTTACAAACGTGTTTGCGCTGAAGAATCTACTTCTAGTCGGCTGCTTCCGGCGATGACCGGATACTAGGCAGCGAGCGCCCTTGACATCATGATGGGATGGGATCGAGCGAGGACTATGGACGTAGTAGTGCCCCCATTCCGCTTAGATATTGTAACAAATGCAGTCCAAAGGCCTCGTGGAAGCTCGCGATAGCCCAGCCCTTGCCCAAGCCAAAACCAAAAAAAGCGTAAAAATCAGAAGCATGCAAAGTCTGGGAGGGGTGCGCTATCTCGAAGACGTGTTTTTGTGCCGATGCCGACTCGTCATATGGCTAGGAAAAAGGCAAGAAGGCGGGAAGCCGGTGTCTGTGGCTTGTCGACTACTGCCCTTCAGCGGCCGAAGAGTCGTCCGACGACACCGGTGGCGATGCTGCCGGCCAGGTTGGTGGAGGAGAAGGCCGAGCCGGCCAGATTGGAGGCCTGGCCGAACTTGTCGCAGCGGGAGAAGGCGAGGGCATTGGTGATGGACAAGGCGAGGGCGATGGCTGGAGGAGTGTCAGCGAGAATGGGGGGGGGGGGGGGGGAGAAACAGAAAGAGAGAGAGAGAGAGAGCATACCGAGCAGCGGCAGCCACAGTATGTTAAACCGGAAGATGGCCAGGATGCTCAGCCCCGTCCACGACAGCGGCTGGACGTAGAGGGCGAGCCAGAAGAAGCGGCTGTCGGTGGCGTTGTTGACGCGGCCGGTCGCGGGGTCGCTGCTCTCAAAGACCCAGTGGCTGTCGCCGGACTGCGGGTCGACCTCGTTCCACCAGCGCAGGCCGACGAGGCGACGGCCGGCAATGTTCTTGAGGTAGTAGAAGTCGGCGGCCAGCAGGAGGATGGTGATGATGAAGACGAGGACCCTGGAGAGAGAGAGGCAATTGTCAGGGAGAGGGAGGGCCGACAGGACGGACAGGGAGAGGGTGGCGCGATGCCAAAGACGTACTTGTTGGCCGTGAAGAGCAGGCCGAAGAGGTAGACGAGCAAGCTGCCTGTTTTGGGGGGGGGAGAGGCGTCAAGTCAGCACACGCAGCTCTGGCGCGGGCGAAGTCGGCAGACACAACGCACCGATGCGGATGCCCAGGTAGGTGAGCAGCGTGATGGGGTGTGAGCTGAGGCGCCAGCTCAGCGAGCCGGGCGGCGGCGGTGGCTGCTGGGCGTCCATCTGGGCGAGGGAGGCTTGAGTGATGGGGGGGGGGGACTTTTCGAATTCGATGAGCAGAGGCGGGCTATTTCGCAAGCATCGGGACGCCTTGGTCGAGGCGGCTTTCGGGCGGGTCGTCGACGGGCGTCGACGGGGGCTTGTCAGGGTCTGCTGTTCTGTCGCGGAGTCGGGGGATTCGTCGTCTGGTGCAAAGTGTTGGGGGGGACAGAAAGGGAAGACGACAAAAGCTTGGGGTGGGAAAACGCGCCAGTGCTGTCTCGCAAGCGGGAAAAGGAGAATGAAGAAGTTACGTGTCTGGCCAGGCAGTTTCCCAGGGAGCAGGCGGTGTGCCGCGGCAGAATCGCACTTACATGCCTTGGGGGAGACGACGCGGAAATCGACAAGTGCAGATTGGCGCGGGTGCGGGGGAAAAGCGGGAGAGGCATCGCGCCGTCGAACAGACACAAGAGATCCGGAGGCAGTCTCGGCGTGCATTGCCGCCCGTCTGTCGCAAACGAGTCCTCAGCCATGGCCGCGCCGGCCTTGCGGAGGTCGCTCCTCTACGGTAAGAGCGGATAGAGAGCTGCTGCTGCTGCTGCTGCTGCTGCTTGGTCTCTGCGCAGCTGACGAGTCGCGATTCCGTCGAGCAGTTCCCGCCTCGTCGGCCAAGATGCTGGCCAAGTCGCTGACGCTGTCTTCGGACAACATCACGTACGACCTGGAGGACGCGGTGACGGAGTCGGCCAAGCCGGCTGCCCGGGCGGCTCTGCGAGCCCACCTGGAGAGCCTCGTGCCGGCTGCTTCTTCTGCTTCTCCTGCTTCTTCTGCTGCTGTCGGCGCCTCGACCACGTCTCGCAACCGAGGACACGGCAGCGGCGAGATTGCCGTCCGCATCAATGCCGTCTCCTCCCGACACGCCCTGGCCGATCTCACGGCGCTGGGGCCGCGGGCGTTGGCCGCCGTCGACACCATTGTCGTGCCCAAGGTCGATTCGGCTGCCGACCTGACGTTCGTCTCGGATGTCGTCCGGCATCTGCTCGGTAATGCTGGTGATGCTGGTGATGCTGGTGATGCTGGTGGCGATGGCGCTCCACCGCCGCCCAAGCTGATCGCCCTCATCGAGTCTGCCCGCGCCGTCATGGACCTGCGCGAGATCTGCTCTGCTGGTCGCTCTGTCTTTTCGAATCCTTCTGCTCACGGCCACGGCCACGGCCACGGCCACGCCCAGCTCGACGGCCTCATCTTTGCCGCCGAGGACTTTGCCCTCGACCTGTCCATCACCCGCACCCCGTCGCTGGCCGAGTTCCAGTACGCCCGCAGCGCCGTCGTCACCGCGGCCCGCGCGTTCCGCCTCACGTCCGCGCTCGACCTCGTGTGCACGGCCTTTCGCGGCGAGCACGGCCTGGCCACGCTGGCCCGCGAGTGCCGCAGCGGCCGCGACATGGGTTTCACGGGCAAGCAGTGCATCCACCCGTCGCAGGTGGCCGCGGTGCAGCAGCTGTTTGGGCGCGGCGTCGGCGAGCTCGGCGACCTTGGCTCCGAGGGCACCAGCAACGGCCCCGATGCAGATCGCCGCGAGATGACGTGGGCTGTCCGCGTGCTCGCAGCCTCGGCTCGTGCGGCTGCGGCCGGACGCGGCGCCTTTGTGCTCGACGGCGCCATGATCGACGCGCCCGTCATCGGCAAGGCACAGCAGCTCGTGTTGCTGGCCGAACGAGCAGGCGCTGGCGAGCATCTGGCGGCCCTCCGTGACCAGTACCGTGACCAGGAGCCAGAGTAGACGTGTCGAAAGATCGGCGTATAGGCGAACTTGCAAAACGTGACGCAATACGACCAAAAGACAGGTTCAGAAACAGTATGTATCCAAGAGTTACAGGCCAACGC
Source organism: Grosmannia serpens (assembly GCA_029299595.1). Lineage (NCBI taxonomy): Eukaryota > Fungi > Ascomycota > Sordariomycetes > Ophiostomatales > Ophiostomataceae > Grosmannia > Grosmannia serpens. Next base: position 30,207 of record JANSMH010000093.1, on the reverse strand, counting down.
AAAAATACACATTAGTTGAGTGGCACTTTCATCACGGCCACGGCACAGCAACAGCGTATATCAAGAAAGAAGCTCGAAGGTTGTCAACCAGATATCCAAAGAAATATTTTCAAACCCCCAAAGATATGATACTCTATCCCGCCTATGTCGTTTCCACCCACACTATGGATGTGCTGTCGTGTCTGCGGCGGCCCTGTTGCGATTTGCCATTTGTATGGCAGCGTCAAGCTCCAGCTCCTCGGCAGCCAGCCGGGCTACATCTTCGGGCGTCATTCCTTCCTCGATCAGCGCCGCAACCTGACCGGAAATGACCGGCACGCTGGCACGGCGCTCGCTGACGGAGTCAAAGTCGTCGCTGTACGGGCTGTTGTCGCCGCCGTTTCTCTCCGAAACGCTAGAGGTGATGCCGGCGGCACGGCTCTTCTCGGCATTGACACCGTCGGCAAGGCCAGCAGCAACACCGACGCCGACATTGGTGACCACCCCGGCGTCGTCGTCCTCCCTGCCCGACGGCGGAACGACGCCGACGCCGACGCCGACGCCGACGCCGGTCGACCTCGCATGCAGCGGAGAGCTGTAGCCGCGGCTGCTGCGATGGCGACGGCTGCAAAAGAACCAGACCAGACCGAGAACTGCGAGCCCGACGACAAGTCCGACGACAATGCCGGCAATGGCGCCTCCTTTCAGACCCTTGTGGCCGCTCGCACTCTTTTTCGCTGTGGTATCCGTGCCCGTTGCCAGTGTGGCGGTGGAGGTTGCGCTCGTCTGGCTTTGGCTCTGTATCGCAATTCCAGCAGAGCTACTGGAGCTGAATGTCTCGTTGAAAAGCGCCTGTTCGTCGTTAAAACGCCCGGGGGTCGCGACCTCGGAAAAACTGTTGGCGAAAGTAAAGGGGCCGCTGTAGGAGCTTCCGGTGTATGTAGTATAGTTCCAGGTGACGTTGAAGTAGAGGATATTGCCGTTCTCTTGGTCGTCGAAGATCCGGCCAACGTTTGCCAATGTGATGTCCCAGCCCTGTTGCGAAGTGAGCTGGTTTACGGTAAGAGAAACGGTGGTTGTCGGCGGAACAACGTTTGCTGTGGGCGACGGGTCTCTTAAGACTGCAATCTTCTTGAAATTGTTGTAATCAACCAAGAGAACGTCCTGGATATCCACAGAGACTGTGGCATTGAAGTGAAAATACTGGGAAGCCCCCAGATTCTGGAAAATAGAAGTATTGTCGATACCATGGAGGAAGCTGTCGAATGTGATCACCGGCGTCGGTAATGTTGTCTCAGCACTCGTTGAGGCTGTGGCCGCGGCGAGGACGACGCTGATGCAAGCCTGGAAGATACCGAGCAGCGAGGATCGGAGGAAGCGCATGGCTGTCGTTGAAGCGTATGAAGGCAACAGGAGACGAGGCTGTACGTCTGACTGGGGGGAGGAGACCAGAGATGCCGCCGTCTGGCTGCGCTTTGTCACGGCGGCCGGGGAGTCTTCAACATGAAGGCACGAAATGCAAGCAGCGAGAAACAGCGGGAAGCAGCGGGAACGCAGCGATAACGCAGCAGAAAAAAACGACGAGATTATGCAGAGCGAAAGATGAATTGGAGAGACAAGCAGGAGAAGAGAGAGAGAGAGCGAGAGAGAGGGGAACCGGCGGCTCCTTCCTGTAAGATGGCACCCTGCACCCATCGCTCCTTCCACCGCCCAGCCCGCCAGCCCGTCGGCTATTCCACAGTGGGAAAGCTGAGAATCCTTCCAGGTTCACAGCTTGACAAGACCTAGTGGTGATCCCTACGGCACGAGCGCCACGCCGTTTCCAGATGCAAGAACCGCGGCGGGAAAACGCCCTGCGCCCCTCCTCGACGGCGGCCGCGGCCAATGAAGAGGCAAGCACAATATGCAGCCGCACAGAGTGAGAGGAGCAGCAGGGGTGGAGCCTGCCCAGCCCTACCAATCGCGTCTGCTTGTCGCCGACTGCATGCAGCCGGTGTCCACGTCTCCTTTTCTTGCCCGTCTCTTTCGTCTGCCAGGCGGCTCTCGTCGTTGTGGCTGCGCTGCAAAGGATTCCGGCCGGCTCCACTTCAACATGCGTGTCAGACGCTAATACTGTATTACTCTGTGCTATGTACGACAAAAATAGACGCTGACGAAGTGAGTCGTCCCGTTCACGGCGAATCTACGAGCATATAAAGCAGCAAGGCCTGACATGTACGTGAGTAATGGCGACTTAATCCCCCCTGCGCCATAGTGCAAAAGTAGGGACCCCATACTAGTAGGCAGGGTTAAATATGCAATAAGTGTTACACATTCTCGAGATGCAAATATGTCTGTAGAATGAGGGGATTTCATGCAGGTCGGCATACCTTGGAGGTACCTCCTACAACAATACTTAATATATGTATGTGCAAATCCGGCGTCATTTGAAGCCGCTGTCTATGTACTGAACAGCGTAGCACTAGCGGCAAAAGTAGGGGACTGTGGTGGCAAACATCAATTGCTGTATCGACGTATGGTGAATGTAGGCATCGACAATTCCTTCTTTAGCTTACATTTCGACTTTGCTGCCTTCTCATGCATTAACTGCAACACAAAACTCTAGACGAAGAAATCCTCAAGAAATACAAGGGCACCTGTTCGTGCAATAGACTACCTAATTGTGGAAGGAACCACCTTGGTACTATCTGCGCATTTGGTGGGGGAGGGAACAGCGAAAGGGAAGGCATAATGCATGTTCCTTCCCTAAACGGAAAGAGCAAACGCGTTTTTGATTTTGACCGCACAATTGTTCCCTTAGCCCATCGACAGCCCAGAGAAAGAGAGAAATCTTGTAAACATTCACACACATACGCATAAACACACACACACACACACACACACACACACACACACACACACACACACACAAATCCACACATGCACACACACGCACGCACAATGAGTGTAAGAGTGGCTACTTTCCGTTTGGAGTTTGTGCATCGTTTGCTAATGCCGTTCTAGGACAACTCCCATCAACTCGACGGAGTAGACCTGCTGCTCCAAGCGGCAACGAACGGAGCTCCTTCTTCCACCGACGAGCGTACCGCTACCGCTGCCGACCATGCTGCTGCTGCCGACTGTGCTGCTGCTGCCGACCGCGCTGTTGCGGTTGACGAGCGTACCGCCGCCGTGTTGGCGGTCTTTCCGGCCCTGCCTAGACCGACAGTACGAGGACGAGAGATGGGCTGGGTTTGTTTTGATCGTTCTGCTTGGGGGGTCCTCTTCTTTCTCTTCTCGCTTTCTTATCTGTATCTGGCGTTTGCAAGGCCATTCGCCCGTTTCTACCACAGACGTTCACAGCCCGTCCTCAGGAAAGTGATGGGGTCAGTTTGTTTACTACGTCGCTAATGTCAGTATAAGCTAGATTACTAAGGCTAGCATGAGGAGCAAAACTTGGCTCTATTAATGGCCCCTGTCCCCTTCACGCCGGCCAGATGATGGGCTATGCAAATGTCATGGATATTTCCTGTTCTCTCCCCAGGTCGCCATCGTCGTCGTCGTCGTCGCCCCACGGATCCGACAGCTTGATGGCCGGCACCAGCGAAGTTGGCCGTGACCTTGCGTCCTCTTCGGGCTCTGCTGCCCGCGACGGGCCCTCGTCAAACGAGCTGTCGAATACCATCGAGATGCCGTCGTCGTCTGCGGCCATGTGGCTGCCGTACGGCTGTGCTCCGCTCGTCGCCAGGGACATTCTCATCGGCATCATCGATGTCCGCTCTCCCGACATCTGGTGCATGTCAAATGACGCCGAAGACGACCGATGCTCGTGCGAGAGCCGGAACGGCATTCCGGTCGTGCCAGTGCCGCCTAGCTCCGTGAGACTGCGCCGCGGCGACCGGATCGGCGACCGGAACGGCGACCGCAGCGACGACCTCGCTGTCGCCGGCGCCGGCAGCGGCAGCCCCGGACTCGCTGTCGATGTCGATGCCGATGTCGATGCCGATGTCGATGCCGATGTCGATGCCACGTCCAGCTTCATCGGCGGCAGCGTCGACTGCAGCTCGCGCACCTGCAGCTGGCCCACCTGCAGATCCTCTTCCTTCATGTTCCCTCCCTTGGCCAACTCGGCGCGAATCGCATCCACGTCGAACAGCACGCCGCCGTCGGTCCTCTCGGCCTCTTCGGCCTTCATGCTCTTGGCCCTCCTCGCCGCCGCCGCCTCGTCGTACAGCTCCCACTCCTGCTTCTCGCCCTTCTTCTTGCGGCTGAAGAAGCTGAACGCCCCGCTCTTGCGCGTCTTGCTCTCCCTCTCCAGCTCCTTGCGCGCCTCCTCGATCTCGTTGATCAGCTCGCGCTGCCGCTCCGCATGGTTATCCGGGTCCGGGTCCTCGATCTCTGTAAACTCGTCGCTCTCCACGAGCCAGCCGCACTCGCGCAGCAGCCGGGGCATCGCCGTGCGGTAGTCCATGTGCCCAACAACAAACTCCGTCACGTCCATGTTCTCCATCCCCGGCACGCCCTCCACCGGCCCCAGACCGGCCACCCGCCGAATGCCGCCGTTGGTCAGCCGGAAGAGGTAGCCCAGAATCCAGTCGTTCCGGTTGTATCCGTTCACGAAACGCCCTGCCACCACGGTGCGTGCGCGCAGAAACTCGTCCTTCTTGACCACGATGGGCGACCCGAACAGGAACACGTTCTGGACCAGCCCGTACGCGCCCTTGCGGGCGAGCTCCAGCAGACACGAGTAGATCAGCCGCGAGCCCAGCGAGTAGCCTACAAGCGTGATGGGCCGCGTGCCCAGATTGCGGTCGATGAGGGAGTCTGCCAGGATCAGGCCTGCCATCGTCGCCCGGTCGAGCGACACCGCCCACGGATTGTCGATGAGATACGACAGCTTGGTCAGGACCACCGGCAGCTGCAGCGCTGCCATCAGCGACACAAGGATCGTGCTGCCCAGCACCTGCTGCAGACCTTGTGTGAGAGCCTGTCACGGAAGAAACGTTAGTGCAGCACTCGACGTCCCCTTGTCATCGTCCACCCCGTACCTCTGTCGCCAGGATGTTGATGGTGTCACCCATGCTGGTCAGCATCTCCGGCTCCCACAAGACCGAGTAGATGTCCCCCATGACCGGATCGACCGTGCTGTACGGAAGCCGCACGTCGTCGACCTTTCCCGTCATCCAGCCCGACACCGTCACAATCAGGTTGACCCGCTTGTTGTTGTGCAGCGGCCGGTATTCAAACGTCTTCACCGCTCCCGTCCGCCGTTCCGCAGCGCGGCCACCAATAACACTACCTGATGCCGCGGCAGACGACGTGATGATGGCCGCCCCGCCCGCTCCGGCCAGGAAGCTGCCCGTTCCCGTCACGCCGATGGTCGTGAACCCGGCGGCCAGGCCGGCACCGATTACCGGCGCCAGCAGTCCGGCCGACAGGCCGATGACGAGGCCTCCGCCAACAGTGGCCAGCCCCATCATTACGTACCGCCGCTTCAGCGCCCTCTTCCGCCGTGCTTCCATGTGGTCCTTCTCGTCCCAGTTCTCCGTCTCCGCGTTCTGTTGCATCTCCAGCGCCTCGGTGACCTTCTTCTCAAACTTGCATATGTCGATCCAAGCCACGTCCAGACTCTGACCCACAACCTCTAGGAGGACGCGCGATCGTGCGTCGTACACAGAGTCGGCGATGAGTACGAGGAAGAGATCGCACAGAACGGTCCAGCGCAGGTCGATATCGATCTCTGCTGTTGTCGGCAGCTGGGCCGGTGTACGGACGGCCGGAAGCTCCTCGCCCGTATGCTCCTCATATGGCGGCGGCGGCTCGGCAGCCTCCTCTTCCACAGACCGAGGAGACAGTGGCATCGACGGCGATTGTGGCGCCCTAGACGACGACACGGAACTAACACTTTCCCGGTTGCCTGCCATGGGGTTATGGACACGCGAATTGGCCATCAAGGCGGGCGTCAGGTCCTTGGGCTCTACGCCATGCTCGCTCAGCTGCTCAATCATGACCTGCTCATCTAGGCTGATCTCCATGTGGGCGTACAGGCGGATCATCATCTTTTGCGACCACATCCTCATCGACTCGGCCGCGATGCGAAGGTCCCTGCGCGATCCCTTTGTTGCCTTGATGCTCTCTGCTGCCTTGATCATATTTGAGAGATGTAAACGCGTGATTCCAACATATGCAATTCGTTGTCCCTCCGTCAGCAAGTTCTTGGTGGCCTGCATCTGCGAAACCGTGTCCCGCTGCTGCTCCTCGTCCTCCATTATGCTTGTGCTGCCGGGCTGCTTGAACAGATACTCTGTGTTCTCATCCATGCTCGTCGCAGATTCGGCGTCGTCGTCCACCAGCACGCGCGTATAGCCCTTGCCAGCACCGCCGAGGCCTGCATAGCCGTAGCTGTCCTCCTCCGTCTCGACGTGCTCGCGCGCGATGAGACGGTTGTCGTCGTCGTACAAATCGTACGGCGCGAATGCCGGCATCGTCTGCCACCCGCCGTCATCGTTGGCCGGCTGTTCCTCCTTTTCCACCGACAATTGTTGGTGGGAGAACTCGGACAGGTTGTTGGGGATTCCTGCAGAGCTGGCCAGGCTTGCCTCGCGAGCGTGCTCCGTGGCAAAGTCCTTGGTGTACCGCTTCTGCGACTTCACATCCGTGCTGGCCCGCGACTCTGGTATGGAGGCTGTCGAGACCCCAGAGGCGGCTCGTTCCCTAGGCGGCATCGGTGTCCGGGGATCTTCCTCGACGGTGTCGGCAGTGGTAGCGGGGCGGGTAGCAAGTGTCGTCTCTATCGTCAGGGCTGGCGAGCTGTTTTCGGGGCTGCTGGCAGCATTCTCGGGTTCGCTAGATATCCGCGAACTCGCCCCGCCGCCGTTGGGGTCCGAGGGCTTCGTGCTTCCACTTCCATTTCCAGAGCTCTGCTCCATCGGCATAGAATTGTCCTCCTTCGGATGGTCCGTTGCATACTGTATCGCTTCAGACCTATGAAGAGGCAAGCCAAAGTCGTCCAGCTCGGGAGCAGCTGCCACCACCGCCGACGCCCCCCCGGCTTCATTTTCAGGGAGATCCTTGTCACGCCCCTCTTTCCCCTCTTTCCCAACCGAAAGCTTCTGTGCTGCCACCGGCGACTTGACCGCCGGGCTTGCGGGTCGCTGTGGGCTCAGCGCTTCCGATCCCGACATCACTCCAGGTTTCTTGACCCCATCCGAATTTCCCGGAAATTCGGGTATTTCTGGCGCCCCATTCTGTACTCTTTCGTCTGCCGTCCCGCTCCGTTTGTTGGCAGAGACGTCCTCGCGAGGGTGGGTGCCGTTGTCGGCACAAGGCTCGTTGGCGGCCGCCATGTGACGCCCTTCCCGCTGTTAAAAGAGGGACGTAAAGACTTGGGTGTGGAGGGAGTCTGGATTTTATCGAGTCCAGAACATGACAGAGTAACGTGGTTTTCGATGGCAGTTGTTGGGTTTTGACAGGCAGTCAGGGGTTTAACTGAAGGTTTCGGAAAGCGGGATCGGCCTGCCCCACATCCAGCGGACGACGGCAGTGCTTGGAATTGGAGAGTATAAAGAGGGAGGGCGGGCAAAAGAAACCGGTAAGCAGGGAAGGGACAGAAAGCAAGAATCCTTCCTGGTCATGACTCCATACTTTCTTTCGAAGTCATGGTGGTGAAATAGGTAGGCTTTAGATCTTCCCAACTGTTGATAGTGGCATGTACGTTAGGCTGTGGCTACTCCCTGCCAAGCCACAGAAATACGCCACAACGTTCTTAGTAATGTTTTGAGCACTGAGGTCTATCTGTTTCTGTGGCCCCCCTTGATTTGTATGCATGTTTGCATGTTTGACGCTTGCATGCGTGCAATACTGTGCGTGCTGCCGAAAATAGACGTTCTCGGCAGCCGGTCTAGTACTCCATGTTGAGTTTTGTCGATGATTCCTACTACGTCGTACGCTGGCTAGCGATGGCGATTTGCAAGGTGGAAAAAGGTCGAGGCTGAACGCGGGCAAAAAAAAAAAAAAAAAAAAAAAAAGCAACTACGACGTAGATAGACATCGGATATTCTTCCAACAACATCCCGTCCACGTTCTTTAGCGGAGGCTCAGCACGGACTTGAATGTCGCCTGTGCGCCCCATAGCCTTCGTTGCTGTCGGAAGCCGGGAGAGGCGTGACAGAAATGCGCCCAGAAACACGCATAAGCGTGCTAGGACTGACGCGGCTCGAGACGTGTCATCTCTGACCACTATTACAAACTTGAAGTTGAGGTTAAAAAGCGGTAGCGGTTACGCTGCCCACTGACTGACCGCTGTCTGTAAAATAGTTTAGTCGAAGCTGCATGATGATGTAATGTTTCTGGGCCATGCTTGGCAGTCTTGGCAGCTTACTCGTGCGCAGCAGCGACGGGAATAAAATGCCAGAGATGACGGGCTTGTCACTGTATCTGGGACGATAGATCGGCGTGTCATTTGCGCTCGCCTAACCCGTATCTTCCGCGACAAAAAGATAGGAGCGATCAAAGCAGGAGCAGGCGGCGGGCAAAGATGGAGAGGACAGGAAGCGGCAGCGCGCTAATAGTTCTGGCGCCTCTGCTGGACGCGTCACCACGTTTGGTGGGTGCGAAAGAAAGGCTGGGCAGGCTGGGGGGGTTCCCTCTTGAATCCCCCCCCCTGTCCTGCTGAAAACAGGAGGTGATTGGCACCCGCAGATCGACATTGCGACAGGAAACTGCGGCTGGCGGCCAACCAAAAGCAGTCATCCAGACGGTGGGGAGGGCTGCGCTTTTCCTTATTTATCGCCAGAGGTAAGATATCTTACATCGTATACTACTATGTATGTATCTTACGTACGACGTAGGTAGATCCTATTTCGTATTGCTCTGTTCAGGTCGGATGGCCGTGTAGGAGAGATGAGGCTACTCTTGCCATTGTTGGGATCCGAAATACGAAAAGGCTTATTATTAGCTACTTGGCGGGTGAAGCCGCTGGCGTGTGACCCAGTCGTCGGGCGAAGCTTGGAGTCGATGTTGCGACTCCTACACACGTAAGATACAGGTAGACGGTGCGAGGCCGGCAGTCACAGCGTATCTCTCCGTGCCTGTGCGTGTCTCGTCTGTGTCGCTCCTGTGCAGGAGGCGGCCGGACTCTGTCGGCAGCAGGCGGAGCAGAATTATATTATTTGCGCACGGGAACGGCCTAGCTAAGTTGTCTATTCAGGAAGCGTGAGTATGTGCTCCGTACGAGTAATGTACCACTCGCAATGGGTATGCCCGTTGCCGTTCTAGGGGACCAGCATCAATTAATAGCACTGCCCAAGATCCCAGAAGGAACATGGGGTAAAAGGCAGCCTACTCGTATCTTGCGAGTACGAGCACTTCTCTCTCGTATTTGTTAGATTTCGCCGATGCCCAATCGTACATAGTACTGCGGCTCAAGATAAGATACAATCGTGCATGTATCTTGCCTGCGCGACCAACACGCCAACACCGGCATCTGGTTTGGACGAGGGAGCCCCCGTGCCGCGGGTCTCTCGCTAGAGGGGCTCGCTAGAGAGGAAAAAGAAGCACAGATGCCGGTATCGAACATCGCAGCCAGATAGCAGCGGGTGGTACGTGTCAGTTGTCGTGGGCTTCCAGCAATGTGAGTGGAGCCATTACAGTCGATGAGCGCAATGCTACATAGTACGTATCTTACGACGTGGGTTGCGCTGCGCAGAGCAAAGTCTCCTATCACGTTTAATTGGTGCCTGTGCATCTTCTTCTCCGTCTGGTCCGAACCCGCACTCGTCAGATGCAGCTGACACGTAAGTGCAACCAACGCGTGAAAGCGCTCTGGCTGAGCGGCGGTAAAGTCTTGGGTGGTCTTGGACGGTCTTGGCTGTCGTCAGGGCTGCTTGGCAGAGCCGACAACCGCGAGCGTCTTGCTCCGAACTCGTATGAGTAATACACGGTGGGATACCGCATACTATCTCCGTACATAGTAGGCGCATTCCGTAGTGCGCCCCTGGGTTGTCGTTACCCCGTATAGGGGGGCTCCACACGCCGAGGTGGCTCACTAACAAGCAGTGCACCGCCATTTGTATTTCCTTTTTGTCGGTGGTTGCCCGCGAGCACTCGCGGCACAGCATATAAGAGACCATGTATGGGCAGAGGAGGCTACCGGCGGAATAGCCACCGCCTCTTCCCTCTTGCGGCATAAGTAGCCGGCAAAGTAGAACAAGCCCGGACTCCATGTGGCTGGTCGTGTCAGTGAGCAAAGAACAGGGTGGGTTTTCTTCGGGGAAGCTACTTGCCAATACGAGAGAGCGGTCCCTTACCACAGCATCCACCGCGTTGGAACCGCCTGTTTCTTTCCAGCCTGCCTGGATTCTGTCTCGGGCCGCTGAGGAGCAGCTCGTACTATGTATCCGTCATGCTCGCGCACACACTCTGTATCGTATATATTGGCTAGCTGGGCCGGACTGCACCCTGCGCCGTACCCATGTGCTGCATCCTCTCCGTCTGTTCTCCTCCCACAAAATATCTGCCCTCGACGACCCTGGGGTGACCGGCGGCTTTCTAGAGTCTCCCCACCTGTTGCTTGCCAGCCAATCTCCAGCAGAGGCCGGGCGCCAACCGTTTCAAGAACGCACGAACGACGCCAGGGTAACGGGACCGTCTACGAGTACGACGCTTCCTCGCAGAAGAAACGCAATTCTCGGCCTTTGTGTTTCGCTCAAAGCCGACTTGTTCTTCTTATTGGGATCCCAGTAGCCACCGACTGGGCGCCTTTAAATAGCAGCCCGTCCATCTGCCCTGGTCCCGTCTGCACACGCCTGCGGCTCTGGCGATTGCAAGAGGGCTCCTCACCTTATTACCGCACAGGCAGAGCCGTTAATGAGGTCGCCATCCAGACACCCTGTCCACCTGTCGGATCTCCTCGTGCGGCAAACTCGCGGCATCGCCGGGTCTGGTGCTCCATAAAAGACCGGAGAGAGTCCAGCCACCATATAATTGCTCATAAACCGCCAGGGGACCGAAAAAAAAAACAAAGGCGGTTTTCCCGACCTACCCGTCGACAGGCAGCCCCAACATCCCGGACAGGACGACGTTTGCGGCCTGTTTTTCTTTACCTTTTTTTTTTTTTTTTTTTTTTTTTGGTTCCTCCCAGCGCCAGCGTTGTATTTTATTTTCCTTTGTTTTGTTTGTTTTCTCTCCGCCAGCTCATGGCTCTGCCATAACACCCCCCTGCCCAACGGTAGAAGCCTGGTAGCAGCGCATCCTTCCGCGCGATCGAATTGCACAAAGAGAAATAGGGAATAGAGGCAGGCGTCAGCTGGCTGCTGGAGGGGCGACTTTGCAACAACACCACCGGTGCTGATTACTTGCATCCACGCTCGATACGCCACATCACCTGGAGCCGTATTAATCAGGGCAACCCCGTGCGAACAAAGAGAACTACCGATTCGAAACTTCTTCCAAACCGACTTTGCGCTGGTTGTCCGATTCGAGCACCGCCTTACTCTTGTTGTTTTTCGCTGCCTCTTGCCTCTTGCAACGCATCTTTTCTTCTCTTCGATTTTGTTTATTCTTTGACCTTGTCCCTCCGGACCGTCCGCAGCCTTCTTTTTTCTTTTGTTCCCAAACCGGTCTCTTCTTTCGAGCTCCGCTCTCGACTTTTAGCAGCTTTGCGCATTCCAGAGCCCTGCTCTGCGCCTTGTCGTCCGGCAACTCGTCTCTTTCACGCATCATAGCAGAACGGCCTGCTCCCTGCCCGCTGGCCGAGCAGCAGTAGCGTCAGTCGAGAAAAATCGCCAAAGGCCAGAATCACCAAACAGCTGCCCAAAATGGGGCGAAATCGCGGTAGGTCCTTCCTTGCCACAAACGTGCACTACATCACTTTTGGGGGGGGGCGCAAACCCCTGCCCCATTTTGCCGGCTTTACTAGCCTCTACCTTGCTTGGCGGTCGGTGCTTGGCGCCTGCTTCCGGTTCCAGGCCAATCTGCATCTCCGTCATTCCTTTCAGCTGTGCTGTACGAGTAACCTGCCTGTTAGCGACACAAGCGCGCGCTTTCCGGAGGCCGCAGTCGATCCCTCTATAGGACCAGACGCAGACAGCCAATCAGCCCTTTTCTCGCCTGTCCTCCGCCACCAGCAACCTTGTCACTTTGCCCTCTTTTGCTGACTAGCCTCGTCCTCGCAGTCCTCTCTTTTATGTCGCAGCTCTCGAGCTCACATAAGGACTCGCGCACGTCTACACCATCGCCCCCGGCCAACAGATCGGTTTCTACCGGCACATATCCCTCGTTCAGCAGATACCCCGCTGCCGTACCGACGGAGCCGTTCCCAACGACTCCCGTGCCCTCCCCGCCTACTCGCGCGGAATCTGCCCCGGCCGACTCTCGCTTCGATACGACGCCGCCCGGAAACGGCTCTCCTCTCTCCAGGCCCTACGGTCGCACAAGAAGCAATTCCAGACCTCTGTCGATGGTGCAGACCTATCACCCACACATCATGGACATTAACGACACCATCCCCGAGCTCCAGCCCATCTTTTCCTATCTTAACAGCAATGGCAACAAGCTTTACCAGGAGGGCTATTTTCTGAAGCTCGACGACCAGAATACCCGTGCGTCCCCCCTCTTTCCCCGCCGCGAGCTTCCGTTCTGCATCTTGCCGATCCCTCGTGTGGCTTGAGACTGACTAGGTTAGACGGCCGCCCGAATGCAGATAGGAACTGGACCGAGTGCTTTGCGCAACTGGTCGGCACGGTCTTGTCTCTATGGGATGCTGCCGAGCTTGACGTAGCCGGTGACGATGGCGAGGTCCTGCCCAAGTTTATCAACCTGACCGATGCCTCGATCAAAATTGTACGTACATATCGGCGACGGCATTTGCACTCGCATCTCTGCGCCCGTTTCCTGAGCTGACGTGTTCGCAAAGATCGACTCGCTACCTACGCGGGCTACCGGCGAGCAGCCGCTCCAGAACGTCCTCAGCGTTTCTACCGCTGGCCGGAACCGCTACCTGCTGCACTTCAATTCTCACCACTCCCTCACCCAATGGGCAGCCGGCATCCGTCTGGCCATGTTTGAGCAGTCCACTCTGCAGGAAGCGTACACGGGCGCTCTTATCGCGGGCAAGGGCAAGACAGTCAACAACATCAACCTTATCATGGACCGGTCTCGTTTCAAGACGGAAGAATGGGTCCGCGTCCGCTTTGGTTCCGGCGTACCGTGGCGTCGATGCTGGTGTGTCATCTCGCCACCCAACGAGAAGGAGATGATGAAGTTGCAGAAGGACAAGAAGAAACGCTCCCCATACGACCGTTCGCAGACGCTGCTCAGGGGAGATATCAAGTTCTACGACACGCGGAAAGATGGCAAGAAGCAGAAGAAGGCGAAGCCGATTGCCACCCTGACTGATGCCTATTCCGCCTATGCCATCTACCCCCAGTCAAAGGCCTTGATTGACGCGTCTACCCTTGTCAAGATTGAGGGAAGCATAACCATCCACTCCAACCCGCCTTCAGTCACAGAAGGGTTCGTCTTCATCATGCCCGAAGTCCCCCCAGCTGTCACCGGCTTTGAGATGTTGCTGCGCTTCCTGTTCCCGACCTGGGATACGTTTGGCCTGTATGGCCGCCCTAGCCGTCTTGTGGCCAGCGTCCTCGACCAGCGGTCTCTGATGTTTGCCATGCCCAAGCACAGGCGGTACGGCTATCTGGAGATTGCGGATGTCATCACCCTCGTTCTATCCGAGGGCAGTTCGTCGTGGACGGAACGTGAGTGGAGGAAACGGTTGAAGGAACTGACCGGTCAGCGCATGGCTGCCATGGACGAGGACTCGAGCAGCGGGTTCAGCAGCCGTCGCACTTCGCACCGCAGCGCTTCGTACCGCAGCAACGGGAGACTCAGCTTCGGGCTAGTTGGCGGAGGCAGTACCAGCAGCGCTACGCGGCCAAAGGTCGGCTTCGCTGGCGACAGAGAATCTGTCCGGTCTTCTCGATCTATCGGCCCGGCCATCCGGCCAGCTGCACGAACCGACTCGGCTCCTCCAGCGTCTGAGCGTCAGCCTCTCCCATCTGCCATGGCACAGGCCGTCGCCGTTGCCGCCGGACACGGACGGAATCTATCGGATACCAGGCTCGATGGGCCGAACAGCACGCCGAGGGCCAATCCGGCCGGTGCCACGATGAATGGCGGCTTTGGTGTGGGCTACTACCCTTCGTCGTCTCCTTCCCCTCCAACTCGGGGGTTTGTCTCCGACCTCTCCTCCACGCCGGAGCGTGTCAGCTCCGAGGATGAGTTGCCAGCCGGTGTCGACACCCCCCCGGCAAAGGATGTACAGGCCATGGGCCAACGAATGGAAACCCCCGAGCCCGTGCATCCGCCTCCGGCCTTTAACCACTCGCCCTCCTCGCGGCCGTCAGCTACTATCAAGCAGTCAGCCGAGTTGCGGAGGGCGAACAGCCGCCTGTCCCACACTACTATTTCTCATATAGCCAATGCTGGCGGGGTTCTTCAAGATACTTGGCCGGACGCCGACATCCAAGAGAAGCGAGGCAACGGGGACGGCAGCCACAATAGCTCTCGCAGCGACCTGGCGGTGCCAGTGATGGCATCGTCGGGAAACCCACAAGCTACCGCGGAATCGTTAGGTAACCCAACCGCCTCCCAGGATCCCTCTGGCTACGTGACGCTTGGCACCATTCGCTCGAAGTCTCCGTTGACTCCGACACAGAACAGTCTCGCCCCTGCCCCTGAGTTCTTGACCAATTCCCTTGCACAACCTGTTGCCGGTGGGCCATCCCAGCCTCCGCCTCAACGGCTGCGTTCCCCTCCTCCACAAGGTGGCGAGAACGGGATTTCAGGGCCGGCCCAGCTGCAGACATCGCCTTCGATCCTTAGGAAGCCTGTACCGCCGAGAGGAGATGATGCGCCACAGGCCGCCTACGTGGCCGAACCCCAGTCGGCCGAATCGAGTATTGAGAGTATGACTGCTTATTACTTCAACGAGGCCGCCTTCGACCAGGTTCAGTACAACGCGCAGGACCGCCAAGAGCCGCACATGGTTTATCGGCAGGATACGAAGAGAAGCGAAGCAAGCAGCCGGTACGACGATGCCTCTTCGACGACGAGCCCTGACTATGCCAGCACGCTAGCATCGAACGACACCCGAGAATCGGTTGAACGCCCCCGTGCGGGCGTGTTGCGCACTGTTGGCGACGGCCCGCCAGCGCCGTCCACAGGCGACGTCTTTGAGATTCCCGAGGTGAACTTTGGCCCTACCCTCAACTTTGCTGCGCTGCCTGCTCAGCGCAACAAGACGCCGACCCCGTTGAGCCCCATGGGGCCCTCTACGGGGCCCTCTACGGGGATGCCTGCCCGGAAACCCACACGCGACCAAATGCAGGCGTACCAGCCGAGCCACAACCGACAGGAGTCTGATGACACGATACGACGGCGAAGCGTTGCCTGGCAACCCGCGGCACCTGCAGCTGTGAGCCCCGCAGGCAGCGGTGTCGGCGAAGGTCGGCCCGGTGCTCTGACCCCAGAACAGTTTGTGTTGCAACGTGCTGCCCAAGCAGCTGCCAGCCCAGCTTATTCTCACCAGCGGGCCGCATCCAACAATTCGCTCACCGCCATCCGAGTCAACAACACATCCTCTCCCGTGCTGCGCAGTATGTCAAGCTACGACATGCTCAACTCCTCATCGGGTGCCCAGGCACAGCAACATCGACCCAGCTCACAGGGTGCCAACAGCGCTCTCGGCGGTCGCGTCAACTCGCCTGATGTCGGCTCGCATCTGTCTGCCCGGGAACAAGAGTACCTGGCTCGCATGACGGGCGGTCCTCTCATTAACGTGACAGGCAATCACCGGTCCCAGCAGAGTGGCAGCGGTGCTGGTCTTGTTGGGGCCATTGCCGCCCGTGAGCGGGAGAAACAGCAGATGAAGGAAGGTGTCAGCTCGCAAGCGGTGCAGCACGCCATCAGCCAGCGGCAACAGATGCAGCAGCAACAGATGCAGCAACAGCAGCAGCAGCAGCAACAGCAGTATATGCAGCAGCAGCAGTACTACCAGCAACAACAACAACAACAACAACAACAGCAACAGCAGCAGCAACAACAACAGCAGCAACAGGCACAGATGTATGCAGGCGGCGGACAGCAGCCAATGTACAATGCATACCAACCGCCTGCTGGCCACGGGCTCGCACAGCAGCGGCCGCCTTTGGGCCCTCAGCAGGGCAGCTATGGACAGGCGACTGAACAAGGCTGGGCACAGCCTGCGCCTGGATCCTGGTCGATGATGCAAGGCTCGATGCAGGGCCAGCAGCAGGGTCAATACATGAACGGCGGCAATCCCCAACAAGCCTACCAGCCTTACCCCGGGCAGTACACGGCTCCCGGGCCTACCGGCATGGGGCCATCACGATCGGGAACCCCTGGCTCCATGGGACAAGGCGTGCTATACCCTGGTCGTGCCTTTTAGAAGAGGCGGCAGCGGGAAGGGGTGCCCTTGCAGCATACGGCAAGATGGGTGTGAGCCCGGAGACAGTCATTCCTTTAGTTTACTAGTACAGCGAAGCGAATTCTTTTTTTTGAGTACAAGTATTATAGATTCCCACCGACATCACCGACATCACCGAAATTGCGGGTGTTGTATTAGTTTTATTATATATGATGCACGACACTTCTGACAAAACACAACCTTTATTTTATCTATCATATATGCCAACGTGACTCATGCCACGCAATTATATAGCGAAAACCAGCCAGCCCAACGCCCAACGCAGAGAGACAGCCGTGAGCTGGAGAGGAAAGAATGGCCATGTTTGTACCTTCCCCCTCCTACACTCCTAGCCCTCAAGATGTAGAGCGTGCATCGATCCTTCCCTGTTTGACGAAACTGCAGCACTACCCAGCTCTAGTCTTCATCCCGCTCTTCTACTGATAGCCACCCCGTAAATTATACAAAATAAACAAAACACTTCCACCCAAGACGCTGGACATGGACTCCCTCTCTCTGGTTCCGGGCACTCAACACCTGGCAAGCCCAGTCTGGGAGTGCTGGGAGGACACCACCGAGTTGCCGTTGCTGCTCAAAGAGACCAGCGCCGGCGGCACGCCAGCCGACGACGCTGGCAACATTGGACGACCGGCAGCTGCTGGGAACTGCTTCTTCTGCTGCAGCGACTGCTGCTGGTGCCGCGCGCAGATGGCTGCGCGGCGCCGCTCAAACGTCACCGACCGCTGCCGCTCCTCGTCGATGCGGATCTGCCGCTCCCAGAGGTCGCGGTCCGCCGCCGGCATGCGGCGACGCTCCTCGGCCTTTTGCGACACGGAGCGCTCAGCCCGGAGACACGCGTCGTCGAGCTGGCGGCTGGTGGCCTCGTCCACCAGCGCCACGGGCACCGACGACGGCCGTCGCGCGGCCGATCCACCCCAGCTGCACCGAAACGTCAGCTCCGTCTGCAGTTTGTTGCCACCGCTGCCGTGGCCGTCCGGCCCCAGGTAGTTGTGCCAGACGACGACCGAGTCGCCGTCGTACAGCCGCGTCCAGTGCCGCGACGCCGTCCGCGACTGGCCCGGGTCGACCGAGGTGATGGGCGTCTGGTTGACAAGGATGCCGCCCCGCGCCTTGGTGGAAATGTAAAAGTGGTACCGGCTCGCCGCCTCGCTCGCCGTGTCCAGCCGGCTCCACGGCTGCAGCTCTTTCCACGGCTCATAGCCGGCGCTGCGGCTTCTGCTACCGCCGCCGGCGCCGGCCCTCGCCGCGCTGTCGCTGCGCCACAGCAGAAGCTTCAGCGCATATTTGGGCACTTTCAGCTCGGTCTTGGGCACATAGACGTTTGTGTTGTCGGGGTGGCGACCCCAGGTGGTCACCGAATCGGTGACAGGAACTGAGATGTTCTGTACGACCGACTTTGGTACCGAGTCAAAACACGCAACGGCAGAGTCATGCTTGGATATGACTGGTACGACAATCTGGGCAAGCTGCCGCTGCTGCGTTTGTGGCTGTGGCGTGGACGACAGTTCGCGAGATGGCGTGGTGTCTCGGCTAGGCGAATCGGTCGACGCCCGCGACATTGCGTTTTCTCTCGTGTCGCCATTGGCATTGTCGTTGCCCAGAGCAGGCGTGTCGGATATGTCCGAAGGCGACCGGGAACACAACAACTTTGGGTCCAGCTCTTCTCTGGCCGCTACCGTTGATGGCGGGAAGTGCTTCATGGCGAGATCCCAAAGCGGCGAGCCTCTCGGCCGGAAGTCTTCCTTTCTTGCAGCGGCCGCATCCTCAAACACGTCGTATTGCAACTGAGTCATTTCCGGGTACTGGAGATGGAAGCTGGACGGTTCGCCTGGGATCCAGTACACGGCTTTGTGCACAGGCAGATCCATCTGACGTCCTGTCTTGGAGCGGCTGATGGGCTGGACTGTAGCATACAACTCCAAGTCTTCGTCCTCGTTTTCCTCGTCGGTAGAGTCGTTTCGGCTGTACCAGCTTTCGTTCTCTTCGCCGTGGACATTCTCGATGGCAGAATGAATGCGGATATCGGACTTGAGGCGCTTGATGACCGGCTTGTCCGGGCGGAGTGTGCTTTCAAACTCGTCGCTCCCGTCAAGCGCAGTCTTCCTTTTGCTACTGTTGAAGTCGGCGACGACGTGCTTGAAGTTCGACGTGGCCAGCGACTTCATGTTCAGGTTACCAAGAATCGCCTCGGCACCACCCAAACTCTGTGACGCCACGTCGAACGTGAGATTGTTCAGCTGGTCTACCGAGTGGCTGTCTTCGGCGTTGTGGGATAGCAGCGATGCCGGAACGCTGCCGTTGCTGCCGCTGCCGCCCTTGCCAGCGTTGTCACCCTGTGTTCTCTTCTGCGGCCTAGGCGTGAGGAACGTCTCTTCGGGATCGAAGCTGCCATATGGCCGGGATGAGAAGCTGTCCTGCTCGATGTCGGCCTGTGATCCGAGATCGGAGACTGGCAGATTGAGATGGTCTTCGGGGAAGACCCCGGAGCTGCCGACCGAGATATTGACCTCGCCAAAGAGACGATGTGGCGGACGTGTTGTCCGGTTCTCCTTTTCCTCAAGCTCAAAGTCGGGATGAAGGTTCTGCAGAAGTTGGCTCTCGCCACCAAGCAGGTCATCATAAATCTCGTCGTCACTCTCTGGCCCTCCAAGGGCCGTATCGGTATTCTCTCCTGTTAGGCCTGCGTTGTCGTGGATACTCAGCTGCGATGCGCTCTGCTCCAGGACATCGGCAGATGTGTCCGAACCGGTCAGCCAAGGGTGATTCAACAACGTATCTACGGTGGCCCGATATTCCGGCCGTCGCTGTAACATGCTGGATAGAAAGTCGACACAGTCGGGCGACACATTGGCGTTATAGAGCGGCCGGGTATCCAGGGGCATCGTCATGATACGCTGCAGAAGTGCAGTATAGCTGGTGTTTTTCGCTGCTGGGAAGGGCGGACTACGTGTGAGACAGTAGTAGAGCACACCGCCCAGCGACCATATGTCGACGGCATGGTCATACCGCTGGCCGGTGGGCCGGCGGGCTTGCCGGTTTCTGTCGCTCCTGTGTCCATACTCGTCATAGTCGGCATACTCCGCATAGACCTCGGGCGCGCAATACAGGAGCGTCCCGCAGAATGTCCGGAGAAAGGTCTGCTCGTTGTCTACCATCTTGGACAGGCCGAAGTCGGTCAGCTTGACGGTGAAGGGAGACTCTGTATCGATGAGGATGTTGTCGGGCTTGATGTCGCGATGGGTGATGTTCTTGCGGTGCAGATAGGCAAGAGCCTCGAGCAGCTGCCTAGCCATATCTCTAACGGCATCTTCGGACAAGGCCCCGCGGTTCAGGACGAAGCTGCCGAGGTCGCCTCCCGGAACGAACTCCATGACGATGATGAGAAGGCGGTCGTCGAACTCGAAATGATCAACATACCGCACGATGCTAGGCTGAATTGCGGGATACAAGTCAGCAAGCAGCCCGGGAAGCAGAGCAACAGGACGAGGATGACTGGGAGACTTACGTGCTGGATGCTGCGCATAATCTTCATCTCGTTTTCGACCTTCTGGTCCAAGACGCCGTTTTTGACAAAGCGACGCTTGTCGAGCTCCTTGGCAGCATAGGGCTTCCCATCGAACTTGGAGGTGACCTTGTGCACGGTAGCAAAGGCGCCCTTGCCGATCTCGCCGACGCGGTTGTAGCTGCTAGAGCCGTTCCACTCCCGGGGCAGGCCATTGGTGGAGACCGGCACGAACTTGGGAGGCGGCATGTTTGACGGCTGCGGCGGCCGCCGAAAGAGATCGACGTGGCCACTGGGACCTGCACCGATGGTGGGGGGGAGAGCGTCTGGGGTTGCGGCTGGACTCGCGGCCTCTGCGAGCGCGGCCAGCTGTCTGAGATAGCTGGCCAGGTTCTTCTGGTAGGCAGTCTCGTACTCGCCATGGCGGCGAGGGACACGCACGAGGAATGCCAAGTCGTTGGCATTGTTCTGCAGGAGGATGGATATCTTGGTGCCGCTGTTGAGGGTCCGCATGTTGGACATGCCACTGCGGCGGGCCTTGAGCATGACCTCGTCGACGGCAGTGCCATTGGTCGACTGGTCCTGCAGCATCAGCACGCCATACTCGTTTATGTAGATGCGGAAGTGGATGTTGCTGAGCCGGCGAAGGGAGTCGCTGTCGAAGCAGATGTCACAGCGGTTGGGGTTGCGCCCAAAGGTGAAGCCCTGCAGCGGGCTCTTGACGACAGAAGACAGCCTCAGGACAAATACCGGGCCCGACCCTGGATCCGCCGACGTCAGGGAGAAGTTGGCAGCAGAATCGTCAAAGGGATAGTCGACGTCGACATTCTCGGCATCCTCACGGCCGATGATGAAGGGCGAGCCCTCTCGGGCCAGGCGCGCCGCCTCGCTACGGGTCTTGGGCGAATACGGGACCAGGATGCAGACAATGTCGGCAATGTCCTCGTCGGTGAATCCCGAGTTCTGCTGGCCTAGACGCCGGGGATCGAGGACATTTTGAGTTGCTGTTCAGGCGTCAATGCCGTGCTTCCGCGCACATGGAAGGACGGGAAAGGACACAACGAACCTGGCTGAGTCGGCTGCGACAGATCATTATCCATCTGGACTGGCGCCTCCCAGGCAAACGGCACGCCGTTGCAGCCGCCGTCCGGGCGAGGGCGTCTTGGTCGTGTTGCGCCGGTGGTGCGGTTGATGTCGGGCGGAGGCGTCGACAGGCAGGCGGCCAGTCGGCAGGGCTCTGGAACCAGACTGTCTACCGGCTAGGAGTGCGATATGCCCATGCAGAACCTACAAGCGCCGAATGACAGGCCCATGCAAAGCGAGCGTTGGTGGTGTGTTGTACGGGGCAATGAACTGTTCGTTGGGAGGTTCTTAGCCGGTGGTCAAACCAGCGAGAGAGTGCAGAGTGCAGAGCGCAGAGTGCAGGGTGCAGGGTGGACAGAAACGTGGGCTCAAACCGGTCGTGGTCGAGGCGGCCAAGGCAGTTGGCGGTCAAATACCGTTGGACGGGCAGCGAGCAGAGCAGCAGAGGGGCAGCCAACAGAACGGCTGCAGAAACGCGCAGAAGAAAACAAAGAAGGCGGCGTACCTGTGCTGGGGATGCTCGCTGGCGAGACGTGTGTGGCACGGCGCGTGGCTGCAAGGTACTCGGGCGCGACGAGAGCCAGTGCGCGGAGGGTTGTGGTTGCGTGTGGGCGATCTGGTGGTGGAGGGTTGTCTGGGAGAGTGAATGGCGTTGTAGTAGTGGTATTGGGATTTTGTCGCGATTGGGAATTGACTGGGTGACGATTGCGCGTAGTGAGTTGGGGGAGACTCGGGACAGGCTGCTTGTGACCTGTAATTCTGGAGTACAGCCCCTAGCGCGTGGTTTAGGGAGGAGATCAGCCGCAGAGGCCACCCGGCAGGGGACAGGTGCACTGGTTAGTCAGCATACCCATCGCTGCCTGGCTAGGCGGACCACTGCTGGGCAGCGGGCGAATAGCAGCCGCGCGCGGGTGATCCCTTGTGGCTTCCGGTTGGAGGGGCAGATTTGGTGCTATGGAGAAGGCGTTGTGGTCACGAACAGTTTCCCACCCCCCCGTTGAATCGATGATCACCTGCAGAAGCGGATGACCTCCAGGCGGACCACTCTGAACCCAGGCCGCCTTGTACATGGTAAGATGGGTTCTTGTCAGGCAGATGCAGATGCGCGCATGGCTGCCCACTTGTGATAGCAGATAAATAGTATTACGCTACAATTCTCCGACGGCGTCTATTTCGTGGTATCCATCCAACACACGCTGCTTTTGCACGGCTTCAAGCTTCCGCCACGGCGACGGCCGGCGCCTCGCCGGCTTCGTCGGCCGGCTTGGCGCTGCGCTTGTGCTTGCGCTTCCTCTTCTTCTTTGGCGCCGCGTCGTCGGCTGTCTTCGCCGCCGGCCCGCCCGACGGCCGTCCGTCCTTGGTCTTCTTCTTCTTGACCGACAGCGGGTTCGGGGCCTTGAGCCCGTACTGCTTCTTCTTCTTCTTCTTCTTCTCCTCGCCGCTCGTCCTGCCGGCTGCGGCCTCCTTGCCGTCCTTGCCGTCGTCGTCGCCGTCGCTGTCGTCGCCGTCCGCGTCGTCGCTGCCCGGGTCTGCCTTGCCGCCGGCATCGTCGTCGTCATCGTCGTCGTCGTCGTCGTCTGCCCGCTTCCGCTTCTCGCCCGTCATCTTGCGCAGCTCGCTCCGGAACTTGGCCCGCTCGGCCTGGGCGCCGACCTTTGCCGTCGACGCCGACATGGGCTCCATGATCATGACGCTCCGCGACTGCATCTGTCAGCAGGTGCTCGTCTCTTTTCCTCTCCCGCCCACGTACAATGTAGATCAGAGGCACGCCGGCGATGCCACGCATGTGCCGCCGCACGTCCTGGTCCTGGCTCGCCACCACGTAGCGGTGCTTGTTCTCGCCGCGGTCCTTTTCGTCCACGACGTGGCCGAGGCACGCCAGCGTCGACAGCGGCTCCTCAAACTCCTCCGGCTTGTGGCCGCAGCGGCGGCGCTCAAACGTCTTGGCCAGGTCGACGGCCTTGCTGACGCTGCGGTCGTCGCGGGCCTGCGCGTAGAGGTGGCGGATGCAGCATTGTGTGATCCTGCTCGGAGACGCATTAGCCGGCTGCTGGGCGAAGCAGGCCCACGGCAACACCAGCCACGGGGCCCGATCAGAAACGTACATAATCTTCACCTTGCCGTGAAGCGTCCGCTCCAGTCCTGCCTGCAGATCCATGGTGAAGCGATGGGCATCGCGGACGAGGTCGGCGTCGACTAAGGGGCGACAAGGAAAAAAAGACTGCAGTTAGCAGAGAGACCCCAGGCGCGTCACGATGGGATACTTACCGAGCACCTGGTACGGCTCGCGAAATCCATGGTGCAGTTGGAACTGCTGAACCAGCTTCTTGTACTGCTTTGATCGTTTCGCGCGCATTGTGCCGTCGTCTGCAGTCGAAGCTGTCTGGGTGCAGAGTAGAGGACGATGAAGCAAGAGGCCGGAATTCTGCCAATATAATTTTTTTTGTCTGATAAGCTCGCTGCTCCCCTTATCGGAGACCCGCTTATTCACACCACTTCCAGCCCCGTACCCATTTTTACGCTTTACGGATACGGGACTCTCACATCTACCGTCTGCCGACCCCGGCCTGCGGAAAAGCGAAATGGTTCCGTGTTAGTGTGCATCAACGCACGAGTAATTAGATGCCTTGCAACCCCATATAAACAAGCCATGCGACGCCCCGATAATACCCATCCTCTAATAACCGAGATAGCCGTGTGATTCCGCAATAAGTCGCTATAACATGCAGACCAATACCTGTAAATTCCGGCTTCATGCAGCTCAGCCCGTTCAGCCCGTTCAGCCCGCTCAGCCCGCTCAGCCCGCCTTGCCTGCCTAAACACCTCTCACGCCGCGTCGTTACGCCGGCATATCGCTGCAACGACGCTGATATCATCAAGCTTGCCTGTACATCGCATCAGCCGTAACGCCCTGCCACGATGCTCGCGGGCTTATCGACTTACCTCCCTCGCTGGGCAGGCCCTCCTCCACAGCATGCTCCATGTAGGGACTCTCGGCAAACGGATCGACGGCAATGACACGCGCCGCCTCCACCAGCTCCTCGGCCACGACGGCCATCATGCCGCGCTCCAGGTCCAGCTCCGTCTTCTCGCGGGCCTGCCACACGGCCACACTGCGGCTCACCCGCTCCACGATCTCGTGCGCCCACAGGTTGTCGATGACGCCATCGGACATGGCCAGCACGACGTCGCCAACGTGGATCGGCACCGCGTCGACCACGGCGTTGCCGCGCGGCGTGTCCGGGCTGTTGGTGCCCAGCTGTCGCGGACAGTCGAACCAGTGCCACTGCTCCTTTGTCTTGAACACCAACAGGCCCTCGGCTGGCCGTACCACCATGACCTGCGAGTCGCCCAGATTCGTCACATAGAGCAGCGGCTCGTCCTTGCCTTGCCCCTCGCCCGGTCCCGGTCGATGGTAGGACAGCTGTGCGCCCGTCGCCGTCGTGGTTCCCAGCCAGTCGTTGGGTGCCTGTGTCGCCTCTATGGTCTGCTCGTACGCCTGTTGCAGGCAGCGCACGGGGTCGGGGGCCGGCGTCACGTCTGGCGCACACAGGTCGCTGTAGACGGCATCTGCCCAGAAGTGGGCGATCAGGCGGGCCCAGAGACCGGCGTGGCCGCGCGGCCGCGTGGACCAGGCGCCCACGCCGTCGTTGGCGGCGACGAAGTACTCGCTTGCATAGACGGCATCGTCGCCGTTGGTGCAGCCGCCGATCAGCTGGCCGCCGACGACAGCCCGGCGGCGGTCCCGGCTCAGATGGTGGGTGCTGAGCGGGTCGGAGAACGACGCGGACGGCGGCGAGTAGAACGGCGGGGGAAACGGCCGCGGGGTGCGCTTGGCAAACATGCCGACGCCGGTGTCGAAGCGAAAGGGCTGGGGTGGTGACGGCCGGGCAGACTGCGGACGGCCACACCGGTTGTAGGGCAGGTCGGGATCGTCGGGATCGTTGGGATCGTTGGGATCGTGGGCACAGCAGCTGTGGTCGGGAGAGCGTGCGGTGGCGGTGGACGACAAGGGCCGTTGCGATGACGGCCGTGGAGGCCTGGAGGGTGCGCACGGCCGTGGGTGCGGCTGCAGGCGTGAGTGCGAGCATGAGCGTGGACGCCGGGCGGAATCACTGGGAAGAAGACGGTCGAGGCGGCGACTGCAACTGCGACTGCAGCTGCGACTGCGCCCGTAGCCGTAGCTGCAGCGGGCCCATCGTGCTGGCAGTACAGACGAGCCGACACAGGTGTGCCGCGTCAGGTGGGAGGCGATGGTCGGTGGTGGCTGGAGAGGTGCTATTAGCCAGCTCATTCCAAAGACGGTTCCCCGATGGCACAGGCGCGGGAAAGCTGCAGTGTTTGTCGGTCTGCGACGATGCCGGCGCACGGAGGAGGGAGAGGGCAGTCCGGCCCATCCAAGACGGAGCGGAAGCGTGCGAGGAGAATGCGTCGGCCGACGGGAGAAAAAGGCAGGGAGCAGCGAAAGGTGAGGCCGAAAGGTGAGGCCGGAAGGTGAGGCCGGAAGAGGGCAGAAAGGAGGGCAATATCGAAAAGACCCGACTAGAAAAGGCTGAGTCAATGCCACATGGGGAAGGAGTGTGAAAAACAAGAAAGAGCGGCACGGCTTATCATTGGATGGTGGCGTGGTGGAAAGCTGGGTGCTGCTCGATAAGGCTTGCTTGCTATTTGCCTGTGATCGGCATTCGGAGGCGTGCACAAGCAGCTGGTCGTGTGGGCAGAGAGCTGTGTGTGCAAGGGAGCTGTGCGGGCAACAGCGGTGGGCCGGGCTACTCCGTCGCTCCTTCCCTGGGCCGCAGGCAGGACAGGTGGTAAGATAAATGCGTCGTCTTCTGCCGCCGTTGGGGTCAGGAGATGCGGCTAACAACAATGTTCTGTCAACGTGACGGCCTCGGAGGCAGTCCTGGGGACGAGGGCAGGGCGCCAGGGCCGAGATCCGCAGTAGCTCTCAGCTGCGTATTCTGCCCTACCGCCCTACCGCCCTACTGGCCAGCTGGCCAGCTGGCCAGCTGCGCGGCGGCCTCTGCAGGCCAGCATCCCAGCATCGGACGACCGGTCCTGGACTGGAGTCCTTACATTTGCGTTGCCGCGGATTGGCCGGACGGACTCTCCGGACTCTCTCTCTCTCGCCTGGCCATGGCGACATCGCGCGGCATCGTACGGGCATCATACGGCACGTCACGGCAACACGGTCCTCGCAAGCTAGCCCATCGCCCGTCTAATTTGATATTGTATCTTACAATTATACAAGTGCAGGTGTCGAGACTGGCAAGGAAAATATATGCTGATGCGTTGTTTATCATGGTGGAGCTCGTCGCCTCGTTGATCTTGGCGCCTCGATGTCTCCCGTCGTCCCAGAGTCCGAGGAGGGAAATGACGCAAAAACAAGGAGGGACCGTGAAGCCACTGCCAGATGGCCGTCTCCCACCCATCCTCCATCCCCATCCCCGGTGCCGCCTTCGATTATCGGTTTTCCGTCATCGTCTGCCACGCCTGCCACGTCCAGCCAGTCGTCCGAAGCTGGTGGTGCTGGTGGTGCCCTATGGGTTCGCCTTTGCCAACCCCTCCAAGTATGCCTCGAGGTCGAACTTGGGGTCCGTCGGGTCCTGGATCGCTGTTCTCAGTTAGCAGATGGCGCAAACAAGCTCCTCTGTTTCCAAGCCTTCTCTCTCTCTCTCTCTCTCTCTGTTTCTGCTCTCCCTCCCTCCTCTCTCCCCCCACCTCCCCGCCATATACTCACATCCGCTACCTGATGATGGCGGCAGCTTCGACTTGCTGTACTCCGCCTTGGCCTGCGCAATGAGCTTCTGCTTGTGCTC
Source organism: Grosmannia serpens (assembly GCA_029299595.1). Taxonomy (NCBI): domain Eukaryota; kingdom Fungi; phylum Ascomycota; class Sordariomycetes; order Ophiostomatales; family Ophiostomataceae; genus Grosmannia; species Grosmannia serpens. The sequence goes on along the minus strand of JANSMH010000093.1, from coordinate 3,341 downwards.
GTACTCCGTCTTTGCAGCGGCCGCCTTGTCTGCCGAGTAGATCTTCCGCTGGTGGTAGAAGCCGTAGAAGACGCCCAGGCCGAGAGCCGAGTATCGGAGAACCTACACGGCAGGCAAAAAAAAAGGCGCATGTCAGCATTCATCGCATCAGCCAACGCAAGCTGGCCCCTCCCCCGCTGAGCATTCCGCGCGCATCCGCAGCGCCTTGGACGAGGCCCGAGATCGTGCCATGGCCAGCGGCTCGGGTAGGACATAAGGGGATAACCGGGACAGGAAGCAGGACATACGTTGACGCCCGCGCTGGTCGACATTGTGATGGGGAAGGTGGCAGTCTTGGTTCTGCTGGAAAGTGCGGTCGATATCCGATGACGTGGGCAGGTTTGCGGGCCGGGGGGCAGATGGGGCGGATAGAAGCGGTGGGAGTATGTCCGTGGTGTGGTTCAATTGACTTTTTTTTTTCTGCTGCTCGCGGATCGCGTTGGAAATTTCTCTCGCTGCAGAGAGCACACACAAGGGAGCCCTTCGTCTGCTTATCGGGATTTTTCGCGGGCGTAAGGTCCGCTACAACCACTCCAGGGGGTGGGGTGCGGAGGACAGCGCCGTTGATTACATATCGCAGTGTGCAGGTCACATGACTGTCCTCAGGGACGCCGTCGCAGTTGGTCTGTTGCCGCTAACTACTCGTAAGATGGGCTTCTGTTCAGCGTCCTCGGCAGCTTGTCGCGAACGACGCGCATTGCCCCAGAGCACAGCCCGACGACACCTGCTACCGCACCCCGGCAAGCCTTATTTGTCTGCTCCCATAGCTACGCCGCCCACCGACGCTTACCGATCTCTTGGGATCGTCTCCGAGGGCGATTTCTTCTCTCTCTCCTGCTGGCCGTTGCAATTTTGCAGCAGCTCTCCCGTTTCGCCTCCTGAGGTCATGCCATAGAACGGCGGGCACGCACAACCAGACAGTCCCGACAAAATGCAGCAGCGGCGCGATGAGATCCTGGCGAAGAAGGCGAAGCTCGCGGAGCTGAAGCGGCAGCGAGAGCTGCGCACGCAGGCGTCTGCCAGCCGCCACAGCATAGGCCAAGCCGATGTGAGTCGGGGGAAGCCGTCTCGCGGCGGCGCGGATTCGACGAGCCAGCTAACCAGGCACGCAGCTGATATCGCCAGTACCGGGACGGGCCGACAACCGGCGCGAGATAGAGTCGCTGATCAACAGTCTGGTGGGCGAGAGCCGGCCGGGATCGACGACCACGGGCGGTGCTGCGTCGCCCGCGCTCCGGGGAAGCCGGCCCAACAGCGTGCTGAGTGCGGGCGAGATGAGCAATGAGACGTCCGAGTTTGCGCTGTCGGCCACGGTGCAGGCCACCGCGGCGTCCCAGTCGCAGCCACAGGTGCTGACGACGGTCTCGCTGACGACGATCTACGAGTGCCCGCCGTCGCCGGTGAAGGAGATCTTCTCGTACAGCAAGGGGGTGCAGACGACGGACGACCTGCTGCCACCGGTGCCGGCGCAGACCCACGGGGGCTACGACTCGGACGGCGAGGACGGGCTGGCGATGACGACGGCGAGCAAGCGGCTCAGCCGGCGGGGCCGGGACCGGGAAGAGGAGCTGCGGAAAAACATACGGCGGGAGGTGGAGGAGGAGCTGCTGGCCACGCGGGAACAGCTTGCGGGCCAGGAGGGCGGTGCGCGGCCAGAGCAGGCGGAGGAGTCGGCCAACTACCCGGCACGGGTGCTGACGGCCGAGGAGCTGGACGCGGTGACGTCGTCGGCGGACTTTGCCGACTTTCTGGAAAAGTCGACCAAGGTGATCGAGAAGGCACTGGACCTGGAGTACGACATCCTGACGGACTACACGCTGCAGGCATACGACAAGGACGAGGAGGACGAGCAGGGCAACGTGGGCGGGCGGGGACGGCGGAAGGTCAAGGAGATCCGGCAGTTCTACGACGAGAAGTGGTCGCGGAAGCGCATGATCACGTCCATCGACTTCTCGCCCAAGTTCCCGGACCTGCTGCTGGCGTCGTACACCAAGAACCCGGCAGCGCCACACGAGCCGGACGGGGTGGTGCAGGTGTGGAGCCTCAACCTGCACGACCGGCCCGAGTTTGTGTTCCACGCGCAGTCGGACATCCTGACGGCGCGCTTCTCGCCCTTCAACCCGAACCTGATCTTTGGCGGGACGTACAGCGGCCAAGTGCTGGTCTGGGACACGCGGGCGCGGTCGGCGCCGGTGCAGAAGACGCCGCTGACGGGCTCGGGGCACACGCACCCGGTGTACGCGCTGGACATTGTGGGGACGCAGAACGCGAACAACATCATCAGCTGCAGCACGGACGGCGTGGTGTGTGGGTGGGCGGAGAACATGCTGGCGCAGCCGCAGGAGTTCCTGTCGCTGACGGTGCCGCCGCCGAGCAAGATCGACGACCTGGCGCCGACGAGCCTGGCGTTTCCGGACGCGGACCCGACCTTTTTCCTGGTGGGCTCGGAGGAGGGGACCATCTACCCGTGCCACCGGTACGACCGGGCGGGGGCCAAGGCGGGCGTGGACGCGCGGGTGAGCTACCGGGGCCACGCGGGGCCGGTGATGTCGGTGGACTTCCACCCGGCGCGCGGGCCGGTGGACCTGGGCGACCTGGTGCTGTCGGCGAGCCTGGACTGGTCGGTGAAGCTGTGGAAGGTGCGGGCGCCGGCGGCGACGAGCACGGTGGTGACGGGGGCGGGCAGCATCGGCGGGGGTGTCGGCAGCGGCGGCGGCGGCGGCGGCGGCATCAGCGGCATCAGCGGCATCAGCAGCAGCAGCGGGACGGGCGGCGGCGGCGGCAGCGGCGGCGGCGGCGGCGAGGGGGTGGTGACGCCGCTGATGGACTTTGTGCGCGAGGACGTGGTGTACGACGCGGCGTGGTCGCCGGTGAAGCCGGGCGTGTTCAGCCTGGTGGACGGGGCGGGCTGGCTGGAGCTGTGGGACGTGACGGTGGAGACGGAGGAGCCGGTGGCGCGCATCAGCCCGAGCCCGCGCAAGGACGGCCGGTCGATGCTGGCCAACAGCCTCAACAAGGTGGCCTGGGACAAGAGCGAGGGCAAGCGGCTGGCGACGGGCGGCATCGCCGGCACGCTGACCGTGTTTGAGGTGGGCCCGGACCTGGGCGGCCGCGAGAACCTGCGCAGCGAGGAGTGGACCAACGTGAAGAAGCTGGTGAACCGGCTGGAGGCGGGCGGCATCAATGGGGCGGCAGTGTAAGGTGGGGGGGGGGGGGGGGGGGGGGGGGGGTGGGGGGGGGGGGGGGGGGGGGGGGGGGGGGGGGGGGGGGGGGGGGGGGGGGGGGGGGGGGGGGGGGGGGGG